>BQNB010005088.1:0-97500 GCA_026074375.1 Tanacetum coccineum | reverse complement strand
GGCGTGTATCGGAACCGGCATACCAAATATCTTCTGACATATTAGACATCTTGATGTATTGGTTATGAATGCAATTAACGTTCACGGGATTTTACAAGTCTAAGATTTAAACCGATAAGAAGTTTACCGAGATTTTACAAAATCAATAGAAAAACCGTAAATGAATAATTGGTTGTGATATTTGGTTTGTTGATTTGTTTGAAATTTGGCGCAGTTGGATTATGAAAAAATAAATTTTTACCCTATTACCAAAATCTAAATTTGGTGTAAAAATAAGCTAAAAAGGCTAAAGAAAAAATTATATTTTACTTAATTTTTCCCGCCAAAAAGTGTCGCTAAAAAGGTGTCGACCGAAATAATTTTTACCCTATTACCAAAATTTGAATTTGATGTAAAAATAAGTTAAAAAGAGCATATTAGAAAAAAGATTACAAAATACTTTAAATTTTCCGTCAAAAAGTGTCCGCTAAAGAAGGGTGTCGTCTGATGTTTTCTATCAAACCGCTCGTCTATCTGTTTTGTGTTCAAACCCGCCGTGAAAGCAAAATCCGCCGCCTAAACAGGTCCAACTCGCCGCCAAGATCTTACTAGCAAACCTCCGGTGGTTTTAGAAGTACACGCTGACCTAGATTTAGTGTTAACTCGCTGGATCAATAAAATAAGCAACTCGCCGTTTAGCAACTCGCCGTTTAGCAACTCGCCGTTTAGCAACTCGCCGTTTAGCAACTCGCCGTTTAGCAACTCGCCGATTAGCAACTCGCCGTGAGCAACTCGCCGTGAGCAACTCGCCGTGAGCAACTCGCCGTAAGCAACTCGCCGTGAGCAACTCGCTGCCTTTTACCAACTCGCCGGCTATTATTTTCAAGCCAACTCGCCACTATCCTGTGTAAACCGCCGCGAACAAGCAACTCGCCACCAAATTTAAACAAACCGCCGCGAATATAATTATTAAAATTAAGCAACTCGCCTTTGACTTTTGGCAACTCGCCTTTGACTTTTTCCTAAATTTCCCGATCTCTTTCCAGCCACGAAACTAGGTTACAACATACAATATTAAGTGTGTATATGACGATTAAACACACCTTAACTCGTATTTCTTTGAGAATCGTCCAATATGAAGCAACCCTCCACGAAGAACACTAAGCTTTAAAAGCTTATAATTCGAACTAGGAGCTTGTATTAGCCACGAAATTTGTAACACTCTAACCTTTTGATGTGTAGAACAAGTAGAGAGCAAGATTAACAAACAATAAGCCCAAAATCAAAAGTGAGCCGTGGTTTTTTTTCTTCAAAATGAGCCACGAAATTTGATATATAACCACACAAATCAAACACGAATCCACCAGGCTCTGATACCAATTGTAGGATCGTTTAAATCATAACACGGGTGATGATTCGAGTGGTTTAGCTAGTTTCTAGTGAGAGAAACATAAGAGAGAGATTCTAGAGAGAGAGTGTATGTGTTTTGAAGTGTAAAAGATTTGACTAGCTTGCCTCTTCCAAAGTTGGAAGAGGCTTATATAGTTCTTACAATATACCGGGTATTAGTACCCGGCTTAAAACCGAAAATCATACTATTAACTATTAAACTACGAGCTATAATAAACAGTAAAATACACGGGGTGACCGAGTCTTTTTCTAATATCTAACATTTTCTATATGTGTCAAGATGTGAACATCAGGAAAAGTGTATGTGTGTGTTCTAGGCATCAAGTCTTAATGTAGACGCCTAGATTGGTTGTAGTTTAGCCTCAAGGATCTTTGATTCCTTGTTATTAGATTAGGATATACAAACAGTTCTCTATAATCCATTGATCACAGAATTGGGTCTTGTAGTATCATTGTAGTAGAAAGATAATGATTCTACAAGTCAACCTTGTTAGAATAAACTTTGATTTGTTCTATTTCCGCTGCATGTTTTATATTATTGTTATTCATCCCTAAATGAGGTTCTAAACAATCTGAAATCTCTAAATGCACATGCCAACTATAACTATCAGCATGTATAAAGTTCTATCATAAAACTCATCAATTGGAATAAAGGGTAATAGTGCGCTCGACAAAGATTTATTCTTGTTTAGTAAGAAAAACATGTTAATTTTTTTTAAATTGGCACAATTTTTCAAAAGAAAACTAGAAAATCAAAGGCAAATATAGGTCAAGTGGTAATTCTACTCCCATCCCCCACTTGGTTTTTACAATATCCCTATTGTACATTTAAGGAAATAAAATTCAAAAATAAGAGTAGAATTAGAACAAGAGACTCCTCTAAGTGTTGCTCTATACTCTAAATGATAATGGCAAGAGCTGAACTCTTGACAAGCGTATCCTGAGCAAACTCGTATCCCCTGAAATCACTAAACAAAATACATGCATTAAACGTTCAAAATAAAATTATACAAGAAAACCTAACTCACTTTCGTAGGAACCATAGTTGCATTTAGCATATGCAACAAGCTTTTTAAACCACTTAGTAGCCCAAGTGGACGAGTGAAGTCTCGTGAGGGTTTCTAGAGAACGTGCCCACATATTTCATTTAATTATACACAGTTTTGTAAAAGTTTTGAACATAATTAAGGTTTTAGCAAGGAATTACGGTGTAACTATGAGTTGGGTTACACCGTAATCATGTGGTTATAAAATTTTGAAAATTTTGGTTTAATAAGGTTACATCGTAACCATAGAGAAGGTTACGCCATATGTACATTCGTTACAGCGTAGCTAAAGTGGTTACACGCAAACAAAAACATTTTCACCACATGAATACGAGTTGATGTGACCTTGAATTCCATTTCCTTGCTGTGAGAACTTGCAAAACTAAGTAAGAAACATACAAACCAACTAAAGTACATAAATTTAAATGAATTTTGTTACTAAAAGACGGGTCATCTCTCGATAAGCACTTTTATTTATTAACGAGTCTTTAAGTTAGACTCAAGATACTTTACATCTTTTTTTGGATGCTTTTGTCCGTACTCATTTCCTTCCTAATCATTCCCATGAATCTAGACCCGTTCACTCTTCCTAAGGGTAATGCGTCATCTAATTGTTTGGTTATACACATGAAACTCCTTCCTCCCTCAAAAGAATACCTTTTGATTTCAAATGTTTCAATATCCACATAAGGTGGGTCATAGTCTGTCTTTTCAATACCACTTTCCCATCGCTCTTCTTCTTTGAATCCTTCATCGTGCCATGGGTATAATGTATCATCATGGAATTTCTCGCATTTTTTCCCATACATCATCCAGGGCATACCCTTCTTTCCCTATTCTTAAATCATATTTGTTTGCCAACTATTCCATTTCGTTGTCAAATGCCTTCTTGTATTCATCAAACTTTCTTGAATATGGGTCGTCACACGCTTCCATAGTCGGCCTCAATATCAAAACTGCTAGAACGCATTCGTTAAGCACTGCATTCCTAACAGACTTATTTACATTCGTATGTCCTAATTTAATTCTTAACCTATTCTTTGTACTATAAATAATTGCTAGGATTGCTTGTATTGCTATGAGTGGCTAGGGTGGTAAAGTAGTTTTTATGTTCAAAATTAGGTCCTCCTGATGGAATGGGTTAGTAGTCTCCTTAGGAGTTAAGTTTTGAGAGGTGCCTACTTTATATATAGGTGTCGTATTTTTCGTGTTCCCCTCATTGAATGAGGACCCCCATGGTTTTGGCATTCCCTTATCTTTCTTGGGGAAGTATGAGCGCGGGTACTCATGATGATTCTTGCAGGGGTTCTCGTACATTGCTGCTTCATTTAAAATGCCATTATCATTAAACTCGCTATTTTGTGCAACCCACTCATAGTATCGTCTTTCTCGAGTTGTATCGTCAATGGTCTTATTCCCATATCTTACCTTAAGGAAGTCAGTAAATATCATCTAATTTCCATCAATGCTTTGTCTCTCATGATCCCGAAAGTACATCCATTATTGGAGCATTCCATTTTCATCTTTTCCATAAATAGCATCGTATCAACTACAAAAGTTTAAGTTAGGATTACATGTGGGCCACATTCCATAATCCTTTCCACATTCATTATCATAAAACACCCGAACAAGTTTACACACATGCCATCTTGATATTATTCTCCCTAAGTTCGGAATTCGCACCATCTCCTTGTTTTTAACTTCAATTTCCTGCATATTCTCAACTGAATCAAGGGTGTCTATGCTCTCATTATCACAAGATCGAGTTCATTGTTCAAATAATAAACATGTAGGGGATTCGTAGGAAAATATATCATCTTCTATTTTAAGGGGATTAAAGTGCTCTTCATCTGGAGTAGAGTTTGCCATGTAAACTTTTTCAATAGGGATTTTAGAGTGATACACGCCTCCATCCATATCAAACAAAACTCTATCTTCTCTAATTCCTAATGAAATTTCTCTATTAAAAACATCAATATGAGCATGAATGGTTGCTAGAAATGGTCTGCCTAGAATCATTGTTTCTTTAGGCTTCCCCATCATGTCCACAATCATGAAATCGAAAGGAAATAGGAAGTTATCAATTTTTACTAGGATGTTTTCCACTAATCCTAATGGGGCCTTTCTTTTCATATCACCCATCTCAACTAGCAAATCTATTTTCTTAAGGTTAACTAGTTTCAGATGTTCAAAAATTGATTCAAGCATGACATTAACGCTAGCTCTTAAATCTGCCATAGCATATAAATTAAAACTACCAATAACATGGAAAGGCTCCTGAAGAATGCAATCTTCATCCTGAAAATCATCTTTAGCAATGAAAGACACCCCCTGGACTTTGTAAGTCCCATTTAAAGATGTTTCAATTTGTGCACCCTTGTTGGCATAAACCGCCTTGCATTCGCAAACTAGCGATTTTAGGATGGCGATTAGTGAGTCCTCCTCATTCTCCTTTTCCTGCCCACACATGTGTTTTTCCATCTTTGTTTTTAACCAGTCATCAAGGTCTTCTTCTGAGCTTAATTCCCCATCTTTAGATTGAGGGTTAGGTGTAAAGGGTGTATTGCTATTAGTGTGATCATTCGTCCCTTGTTCAACCGCTAATAATTTGTCATCTACTATGTAATTAGTGTCCTCTTCAAGACTCTCATAGGGGGACTTACACCAATAGTTGGTATATGGTTGGACATATTTTAAACAAGGAAGCAAAAGCGGTAAATCGTAATAGGCGTCGATCTTAGCGTCATCAGAGTTGTGCTGATAATCTAAAACCCTACTCTTATCATGGTAAAAAGAGTCAATATCCGCATCTTCATATCTTGTTGGAAAATAGGATTGAGCACTCCTCTTAGATTGCTTATTCATCTCTACCTCATATTCCATGTACTCGGCAATAGTCACGTCCTCGATGTCTTTTTACGTTATTCCTTAAAATTTAGATTTAACCATGCTCGGTGCCTAGTTTCCTTGAGTCAACATTAGGTATTGCTCTATAGTAAGAGTATCAATGTCTACTTCACCCATCACGTTTCCTGAAAAACTAACAAGAATTAGTACTGCAAGAAATCAAATTACAACTAATTTTATCTCCCCGGTAAAGGCGTCAAAAACTTGATGCGATATTTGTTTTAAATAATTTGCAAGTTTTAAATTTATAAAACTCGTCTACCGATGTCTACACGTACTAACGGGCAGAGAACCCGGTTGTATGTAGTGCAGGACTTGGTAAATCCGAGGTCATCCCAAGAGCTAAGTTTAAATAGTTTTAATTTGATTGTGTCACGGTTTTGAAAATGGTTTTAAATTGATTTAAGATCTTAACAAAAAATAAATGCAAAAAGTAAATGATTTGAGAACAGTCAGGGAGAAAGGCGTAGTAACCTAGATATTTCATTACTAATGTTATGACATGTTTCCTAGTGTAATGTATACATATCATTTTCTTAGTGGTTCTAATAACAACAGACCTGAATTGGCATTTGAGGTCTGCTCTATACTTCATGCGATCCCGAATCCCCTGCAAGTCACAAAGGTAGGGTATCCAAGATGTAGTGATTAAACCCTAACTATCCTCAAGACCTATCTATAACCTAGATAGATTATAAACCCTCTCTGAAAGAGTTCATGCGCTTTATAAGTGTTTAATGTGATAGAGGCGGTAATTTGATAAATCCATACACTAGGGATAGATGCCAACCTACCCTAATACCTTGTTAACCCCATGTTTAACTAGTCTGCCTAATAACAGAACTAATAAGATCTAAACCACCCTTAACACTATCAAAACTTAAGGATCAATGACAGACAATTAGGATATCTAATAAAGCGATAATTAAACAAGAAACATTCAACATAACAACAGTAAATTCATAACTAGGCCAGCACTAGAAGTGATTAGCCGCTCATGGTAACAATACAGCAAGAGTACATGAAAGGAATCATGGATTGAATCATCACTTCTCCTTTGGACTTCTGGTAGAATTCTATGACCTATGGAAGCTTGGTTTGCCCATTGATATTATGGTGGAAGGGTTGATGTTGAATGTGCTGAATGAGGGCTTTATTTATAAGTTTCGTGTTGGTTATGCCATAACTAATGTAGTGGGTTACGATGTAACCATGCTGATGTGGGCATCCAAAATCCAGGCTTAAAATGGGTTACGACGTAACCGTAACGCCATGATTACGCTGTAATGGTGACTAGGATACGTCATCCTTCTTTAAAGTGGCAAGTTACAGCGTAACATTAATGTCATGGTTACGTTGTAGCTGTGGTGATGATGCATTCTTCTTTAATTTTAGTTACGGCGTAACTCTTGCAGGGTGGCTATGTCGTAACTAGCCCTGAGCATCTTTATTTGCTTGTTTTCCACGTCCAAATCCTGCGTCTCTGGCTCTAATGCTCGTGTTCTTTCTGTAAATGAAATATGAAGTGATTAAGTATCTTTTCCAGGCATTTAAACAATAATTACAAGCATTTTGATACCAAAAAGTATTAACTATTTGATGTTATCAACCATATTCATGCAAAAGCTCTAAACAATATTTCTTTTAAGTTAAACAAATCCTAATTTTATTCTCTAAAACTTCAATAGCCAAGAAGTACTTTAAAATACCCAAATCCTAAATCATAACCTTTTTTTCAAAAAACATTTGAAAGATTCAATATTATCTTCGCAGTTCAGTAATTACATTGTCATCAACATACACTAACAAAGCCAAGAATACATTATCATATTCCTGAGTATATAACGAGTAGTCAAATTTTCTTTAAACAAAACCATGCTTAATCAAGGCAACAGTTAACTTAGCATTCCACTGCCTTAGGGGGTGTTTCTTTTTTCCTTTAATGCCTCTTAATGAGTGGGCCCAACCCTTATTCTCTCTTATTGGGTAGGACCACAAAAATCACTCTCTCTTGAATAAGAGGCAAAACTAGACATATATCTACCCCTTAATCTCAAGAAAAAAAGAAACAAGCCCTTAGAGCATGTTTCAAACTATATAATGACTTGTTCAGCTTACAAACTTTACCATTACTACCCTGATCATAACCCAATGGCAATGCCATATAGACATCCTTAACAAGATCTCCATATAAAAAGCATTGTTAATATCAAGTTGATACAATGGCCAATTGTTCATAACAACAATAGTAATCATACATCTGATAGTACCCATTTTGACCATAGGACTAAAGGTATCATCATAGTTAAAACCCTCTCTTTGACTATAACCCTTAGCCATAACCTAGCCGTATATATTTTGATCTCTCCTAAAGCTTTATATTTTATCTTATATATCCATTTGGAACCAATAGCTTTTCTACCTTCAAGTAAATCAGTTATAGTCTAAGTTTTATTTCTATATAAAGCCTCAATTTCATCATTCATTGCTTCAATCCATTTAGGATTCTTAACAGCCTCATAGTACGTAGCAGGTTCATAAGACTTATTTAAAGTAGTAGCAAAACAATAATTCACAAAACTAATTTTAGCATAAATAACATAATTTTCCAAACCATATCTTAAATTACTATCAATCACATAATCATTTAACTTAGCAGGCAGACACTCTAGAAGACTTTCTAAATTCATTTTGCACACTGCATGTTGGATTAGAACTCTCATGATGAGTTAGAACATGACTAGAAACATTAGGATCAGAAGACAGATTGCCCTCAGATAAGCTATTATCATTAACTTGGGTTGTAGAGCTATTCTTATGATACTAATGTTGTGTAGCATCTGAATTTGAGAATGCATGTCTACCCTCCTTAACTAATGTAGCTCTCCCATATCATTGGGACTTTAAGAAAGTTGGTTATCAAATAAAGTTAAATGATCAGTTTCATTTGTTTAATCTACATCAGCCACATCATTAAGACTTTTGTTTCTCATCTTAAAAGGAAAAATAGTTTCATAAAATTTCACATCTCTAGAAAACAAGACACTTCTGTTATCAAGACTGAATACTTGTAAGCCTTTTTAACACAAGAATAACCAATCTGAACACACTTTTCAGATCTAGATGTGAACTTATCACTATTATTCAAGACAATACAAAAACAAAGACATCCAAAACTTCTCAAGCAAGAGAGATTATGTATATTTCCATGTACCAAATCATAAGGAGACTTACCAGTTAAGACAGGTGAAGGCAGCATGTTAATAAGATCAATAGTAGTAAGCATACATTCAAACAAAAAACATAAAAGAATTCCCCTATGAAATATTAGACTGCTTTCTACTTTTAGAAAGTGCCTATGTTCCCTTTCAGCAATAGCATTGTGCTAAGGAGTATGTGCACAAGAAGTTTGTTGTATGATACCCATATCATAAAAGAACTCATTTTTTTTTCTTATTAACAAACTCGATTCTATTATTAGACCTTACAATTTTAACCTTCACATCAAATTGATTGTGAATCATTTTGACAAAACTCACTAAAACATTAAACACTTCATCTTTAGATTTTATAAGAGAAACCCAAACAGCTCTTGAAAAATCATCAACAATAGTCAAGAAATACTTGAAACCTTCTCATCAAATAACGTCTAATTATTAACATCATTTATCCTGTCTATATTGCTCATTTTATATTATTTATATAAGGTTTGATACTTAGTTACTTATCTTTACGAATTTTAGTTATTATCGAGCAATTGGTGAAAGTTAGAAAAAAGAACCTGTTTTAGAGCATAAACGAAGAAGTTCAAGAAAGCATATTATATCTGACATCAATATGACATATCATTCTAGACAGATACGCCGTATCCTAAGACTTAGACGAATTCAAGACCATTGCCTGAATTTGAAGAATACGACATATCCATACCAGCAGATACGCCATATATGAAACTTTGGTCAACTTTTAGAATAAGCGAGATGACCTCAATACGCCGTATTGGGAGGCGGATAAAGATTATTCTGGAATATAATAATCATGGAGCCCACGCTTAATACCTTTGATACGCCGTATTGGACCTCCCTAATACGTTGTATCGACCAGATTTGCAAACTTATAAATAGAAAACCTAGCATTCGGTTTTTAGAAAGCAAGAAAAAAGCAAGAAGAGCAAAAAACCCCCAAGTACGATTCTTAGATGATTTTAGAAGAAAAGAAGGTCCTGCTAGTACATTAATTCTATAGGAAAACTCTTGTAATCATTATACTCCGCAATAATCGTTCGGCTAGCGTATCATTTTCTTTATGAATTATACTTTAATCGTTTTGAACATGACACTCTGTATTGTTACAAAGATTATAGGCTAATACCTATAGGTATTAGCCAAGTTTATGATAATTTGATATTTTGATTTGCTTATATCGATTGTTTACTCTTTCGTTATGTGTTGATTATGTTTATCACTTCATACCCGTTTATGTGCTTGATTATGTTTTCATCTATCATTCAACTAAATCTAGGATTATAAATAAAGCGTTGTAACTTAATCGTTATTTGGGCTATAGGCTAGAGTATGGGATAGATACTATATACAACTTATCTACATAGCTAGATCACTAGGACTACAAATTAAATCCTATTTCTACCTTTGGTTAAGTGAATGGTAGACTAAGGTATCTTAGGACTACGAATAGTGTTATGTTTCCTTGGGTAGTTAAGTGGAGTGTAGACTACTAGTATATAGATAACCATTAGGCCATATGTTGGTAAAGCCTCGATGAGCTAGGTTTCAATATTGGTACCTAGATAGATTATAATCGACTGTGTGAACTTTATGCGGGTTTGGTTGATTGTGACAGGATTAACCGTTATATAAACCTAGAGTTTAGGGAGAAGTACCACTTGGCTTAGGAATGATATACCACCAACGAAAGTAGTACAATCATTGCACATATAGACAATTCATACATCTTATTTAAATAAACTCGGTTAATATGTTTTCCTTACATAAGTGATGGACCTCTTCTTTATCGTTTGTTTGTCTACTTATGTGTGTTATTTGTCTCACTATTAGTTTAGATTAAACCAAAACTCATGCCAGTCTCTCAGATTGAAACCCCCCCTCCCCATTTGCGTTAGTTTAGGTTTAATTAGGTTTAATTAGGTCTAACATTAGATAATTAGAATACCAATAGATTAAATATTAACGTTCACTATTAGTGATTGACACCCTACTTACCAACGAACCTACAATTGATCGGGTACACTGCCCGTTAGTGTTAGTTAATAGGTAAAGTCGGCAAAATATAATAGTAAAATTTGATATATAATTACCTATACTAAATGACACATCAAGTTTTTGTCGCCTCTGCCAGGGATAGAAATTTGTTTAATACTTATTTATTAGTATTTTAGATTAGATTTTGTGTTTTTAGTTTAGTTTTTATTAGTTTGTTATTCTGTTTTTTAGTTGTTTAGTATTTTTTTTGTTTTTATTTGTTTTTCTATATTTTTGATCCTTGATGTTTACCTTCTGGTCGAATACCCGATACGGCGTATTCATCCCTTTAAATACGGCGTATCCACTTTTCAAAATCAATACAACGTATTCGACATTAAACATTAATATGGTGTATTCATCCCTCTGAATACGGCGTATCGATCGTCTGATACAACAACATTTTTATTATTTATTTTCTGTAATTTTTATCTATCTGTTTGACCTCTTTATCTGTGTTCCTAGCCAGTTTATTACAGGAAATGGACAACCTAGATATTATTATAGAATAATTTGTTCAGTATGAAACTGAGAAAGCTCTTAGAAATAATCGAGTGTATAACTAGGAAACTGCTAAGTATGGTAATATCAACTATATTGGAGATATTAGCTACCTCAGTTATTTTTTGAATCAAAATTCCCAGCTATAGTTTATGATGACGCATTAAAATTAGATCTTTCAACTGAACCCACATTAAGTTCTCAGCATGTCGATGAAGTTAATTTGAAAAAAAACATTATTGTCCGAATATGATGATGAAAGATTTAAGGTTATATCCAAAAGAAAAGCTTTAAAGAAACGATTTTTTAAAAAAGAAAAATTCGACATCTTGAGTAATGATACAAATCTATTTTCTTATGATATATTCTCTGTCAATGATTTAAAATTGGATAAGGACAATGATAAAGATAAAATGGGTATCAAGCAGTCTTCGAGGGATATATTTATAAAACCATTACGTAATATAATAAGTATAGATGTTGGTACCTATGCACAAGTGTCAAATAAACTTTGGAAAACAAGTCATGATTAAATCAGTAAATTTTTTACAATTAAAACTTTTATTAAAGAATTAACTATTAATACCATGATTTAGAACTATTTTAACGAGGGTGTGCTAATGAATTTTAAAAATTTATATGTGCCATTTAGCATCTCCTTCGACCCAAAGTTATTCTATAAGGATAAGGGGAATATAGGTCTAACTTAAAGACTCTTCAATAAACAAAAGTGCTTGCTGGGAGACAACCAGGAATGTTATTTCATTTTTTGTATCAAGTCTGTCTGCCCAGTATGTCGATACGGCGTATCCAACCTAATGAATACGGCATATTGAATACCCTGGACACATTATCTTTTTATTTTGCAGTACATTTAAAACTTTATTGTCAGACTTGTCAATACGACGTATTAAGAATTCTGAATGCGGCGTATTTGACCTCTGACCCGTATTGGTTATTTTTTACAGGTTTCAATATGAGTATCCACCACCATGGATATGGCATATCGACTATCATGTACAGTTATTGTTTTTAATTTCTTATTCTAACTGACATTTATTTAGAGATACAATTGCTGTGATTTTTTAATGGTAAGACATAGAAGTAATAAACGAGAATGAAGAAACTGGTGGTATGCATATAATCTGGAATCTTATGTGTGTTGTGCATGCTGGTATTTAGACGCTTTTCACCACACAACATACATAGTTTCTCATAAACTCATCATGGAGGATCATACCGAGCAAATCCCAGGAGTTTTCGTTCTAATTCTTTATATTTTTTGTATTTCATGTTAAATTTATACAACGTGGGCGTGGTATATCTCAAGTGAGGGGGAGAGAATTAGAACGTTACTTGTCCTTATTTTCATAAGAATATGCCAATTTATGCTTAAATTAAAAAAAATAGCATGTTTTGTTAATTATCAGTTGCATAACCCGCACACATAACCCTTATTTCTATATTGTAAGGATTAAGCATATTCAGTTTCCCCCATTTTACTAAAATTCCACAAATATATGAGTGTGTCGGTGATTGTAGTAAACTTTAGCACTTGGCTTGGTATACTATTCGAGACCACCATAATTAGTATTATTTTTATAATTGGAGTGACTTATCTAGATTGGTAAATTTCTAGGATTAAACCAAATAGCCTATGTCGTTTACAAATATTATGTGATATTAACTAACTACATTGGTTAGGTAACCCCTGTAAAAAAAACCTTTTGTTACTCTCATTTTTAGAGTAAGATACCCCTAGAAAAAACCTTCTGAGCCATTCCTTTCGTTTCTTACACCACTAAAATATGTTTCATTACACCTTTACACTTTAGCCTACCCTATAGATTAAAGTCCGTGGTTGGTTTCTAGTTGCTTTTGTGTAAAAGTATGTACTCATGTGTTCGTGTGCGTATTTCTTACCTTTGGTTAGGTCGAAAATTACACATTGCAATGGGAATGTGAAAGTAGTTTATTTTATTTTTATGAGATAATCGATTATTCATTGGTACGTGCCATAAACCAACAATGTAAAGTATTGTTGTATATTGTTAGAAGTTGGTCGCAAATTTAACCATGAGTTTTTTTGTATCAAGGGGTAGATATCGCCACTATTGTTGTACTATATTATGGATGAATGAGAGTTGGTTGTTATGGGAACGCCAACTAGATTTGTTTTATGGATCATTGAGAATGATGATTAATACATCTTTGAGTCTAATTCGAGTTTATCAAATAAAGCATGTGTTTTCCGTGTAAAAGCGTGAGTTAGTCCGTGATTTGTATCTTTTTAAGGTTGTGGTCGGGAAAGTAGCTAGCAACGTTATTGATTATTGGTTGGACTTAATCTATCTATTTCGTTATTTTATTTTACACGAATTATATATGTTTCCCATGCCTAATCCCTACCCTATATCATTCTTCATCTTAACCTTTAGTTTACTCGAATGAGGGAATGAGCAATCATATGTGTCTCATTCATGGATTTAAATGTATATGTGTGATTTTATCTCCCTTTTTGGTGTAATACTATTGGTGAAGATTACTTAATCCTATTCTTTAGCTTATTCGAGTTAAGGAGTGAGCAATCACAAGTGTCGCAGTCATGGATTTGGGCGTACATTTGTGGTTTTGTTGCTTTTTCTAGAATATTGGTATCGATAGAGATTAAAAAGAGTGATCAAACCTTAAGCCTTGTCATAGTCACCCAAATTACCTTTTTAGACTAGTTACTCCTTAGTTTTAGTGGTGGAGATATGTATTCTTGCCAAGCTTATGATAGAATACTCATCACGATCGAGCAATTGAGCAAACTACTAAATGTTACCACGTAGATTAGTTGAGTGATTTGAGTGATTTTATTTCCTATTTCGTAAGGTGTTTGATTGTGCACTAGTAATTGAATAAAAATGCTTAAAGGAAAAATCATACACAATCGTTTGGGATACGTTTTCATAAGTTAAATCTAAAGTCTACTTGAGGACAAGTATGATTCAAGTGAGGGGATATTTGATGACATCAAATAACATCTAATTATTAGCATCATTTATCCCGTCTATATTGTTTGTTTTATATTATTTTATATAAGATTTGATACTTAGTTACTTATCTTCATGAATTTCAGTTATTATTAAGCAATTGGTGAAAGTTAGAGAAAAGAACCTATTTTGGAGCATAAACAAAGAAGTTCAAGAAATTCTACTAGATCTGACATCAATACGATGTATCATTCTAGACAGATACGCCATATCCCAAGATTTAGACGAATTCAAGACCATTGCCTGAATTTGAAGAATATGCTGTATCCACATCAGCAGATATGCCGTATATGAAACTTTGGTCAACTTTCAGAACTAGCGAGAAGACTCCAATACGCCGTATCCAAATTTACCAATACGTCGTATTGGGAGGCGGTCAAAGATTATTCTAGAATATAATAATCGTGGAGCCCACGCTTAATACCCCCGATACGCCATTTGGACCTCCCCAATACGCCGTACCGACCAGATTTGCAAACTTATAAATAAAAAACCTAGCATTCGGTTTTCAGAAAGCAAGAAAAAAGCAAGAAGAGCAAAAAACCACCAAGTACAATTCTTAGTCGATTTTAGAAGAAAAAAGGTCTTGCAAGTGCATTAATTCTATAGGAAAACTCTTGTAATCATTATACTCCACAATAATCGTTCAGTTAGCATATCATTTTCTTTATGAATTCTACTTTAATCATTTCGAATATGATATTGTGTATTGTTACAAATATTATGGGCTAATACTTGTAGGTATTAGCCAAGTTTATGATAATTTGATGTTTTGATTTGTTTTTATTGATTGTTTACTCATTCGTTATGCTTTGATTAAGTTTATCACTTCATACATGTTTGTGTGCCTTATTATGTTTTCATCTATCATTTAATTGGATCTAGGATTATAAATAAAGCGTTGTAACTTAATCATTATTTGGGCTATAGGCTTGAGTCTGGGACAGATACTACATACATCTTATCTATATAGCTAGATCACTAGGATTACAAATAATGTTCTGTTTCCTTGGGTAGTTAGGTGGATTGTAGACTACTATTATATAGATAACCATTAGGCCATAAGTTGGTAAAGCCTCAATGACCTAGGTTTCAATATTGTTACCTAGATAGATAATAATCAACTGTGTAAACTTTATACGGGTTTGGTTAATTTTGACAGGATTAACCATTATATAAACCTAGAGTTTAGGGAGAAGTACCACCTAGCTTAGGAATGATATACCACCAACGAAAGTAGTACAATCATTGCACACATAGACAATTCATACATCTTATTTAAATAAACTTGGTTAATACGTTTTCCTTACATATGTGCTTGACCTTTTTGTTATCGTTTATTTATCTACTTGTGTGTGTTATTTGTCTCATTATCAGTTTATTAAACCAAAACTCGTGCCAATCTCTCAGGCTGAACCCCCCATTTGTGTTAGTTTATGTTTAATTAGGATTAACTAGGTCTAACATTAGATAATTTGAATACTAATAGATTAGATATTAACGTTCACTCTTAGTGATCGACACCCTACTTACCAATAAACCTATAATCGATTGGGTACACTGCCCGTTAGTGTTAGTTAATAGGTAAAGTCGGCAAAATATAAATAGTAAAACTTGATAATATAATTACCTATTTAGAACCGTAGGGGGGTGAATACGGTTTTCTTGACTTCTTTGAAGTTTATAAAACTTTAAGTCTCGAAAGAGCCCAGTGGTGTACTAATCTACTTTGCAATGAGAACAATAAGTAGATAGAGAGAAGAAGGGAGAAGAAGAGACACCACGATATATATTGGTTTAAGAAGGGTGGTTTAGTCCTTTCGTACGATAATTGCGAATCCACGACACCGATACTATTCCTAGTATAATCCTTATAGTGAACTACAAACCGTATTATAATTTAACTCCACTAGCTTTCAACAAATACCAGCGCTCACACAGAAGAGTTACTACCTAGGTATTCCACCCTCGGAATCCACCCCTAAGAACACGTGATTCGATTTTACCTATACTCTAAAAGCATTCCTCTTGGAAGCATTCCAAAACCCCAACTAGATCCCGAATGATCTAGGCTTGATCTTACGGATACAAGACTTCCCTTACAACTCGAATGGATAAATAAAAGATAGTTGAACCAAGTCCTAACCTAACCTAAAGACTCGATTCTAAAGAAAGGGTATAAGAAAGAAGACCCTTGACAAAACACACAAGTATAGATTAGTTTCTTGTGTGGCTCTCTTGCGAAGATGTGTTCACTTCAATAGAATGATAGATGAGAAGATTAAGAACACTTGATGTTAGACTTAGAGGATTAGAGAAGAGAAAAGAGAGAAAAGAATGTTTGCAAGAGGTGAGGAATACAAAGGCGAAGAGAGGGTATTTATAGGCTAAAATCCAAAAGTAGGTAAATGCAATTCACGTTTGGCGTTGGCTGTGTGTCATCGCGTAGCCAGCGCGCTAGAGACCCGAACCTATTTTTTTGGCTTTTTGGCTTTTTAACTACCTGCTCTTGTTAAATCCCTAATTGTACTTCACGCTATGACCTTTCAATCATTCTTACACTCAAGGTCAACCAACTCAAATAGCCATTTGATAAAGCGTTTGTGAAGTGTTTAAAAGACTTCTATTTGTCAAATGTTAAAAGAGAGAAAAGATATATTGGATAAGAGTAGTTTAGGTATTCCTCAAAGTGTAACTAGCCTAGCTGGAATCTAACTAAATATTTGAAATGGCTAGTTAGGATACAAGAGAATATTCTTAGAATATTCTTTGTTATGTGAGAAACGGGGGGGGGGGAGGGGGGAATTCTGAAATTTAAATTTCAAATTTTAACACATATTAGATAAGAATGAATAGGTTGGCCATGATTTGTCATGATAGTGAAAAATAGGGAGCCTTTGATCTTAGTTTGAAATGGAGGGTGAGGTTGTGAAGAGGACACTTGGTTAAGTGGTATGATTTAAGGGAGAGAAAGAGGTGTGCTTGTGGTTGTGTTTGTTGTTTGAGTGAGAAGTGAATGTTTGTGAGAGAAGTTGTGTTTGTTTCAGATGAGTATTGAATCTAATTGTTTAGAAGAGAATGAGGGAGTTTGGATTGATGAGGTGGCTTGATCAAGGATAGAAGTGAAAGTGTGTTTGTTTGAGTTTCAATCTAAGGGTGGAAAAAGAAAGAGTATGTGAACTTGGATTGATGACATGGCTTGATAAAGAGTAAGGATGATGAAGTGTGTGTGAAAATTCAAATGTGTGTAATTTGAATGTTGTGAGGAAGAAGGTGAATAGTGGATATGTGGTGGAGAATGTTTTGATAGGATATTGAAGATCCTTGGTTGGGAATGTATGAGGCAAGAAGTACAACATGTACAAGGAAGGTACATTGTGTAAGGGAATGCGAGTTGGCATTGTTGAGGATAAGATTTGGGGTTTATTTGGTGAAGGTTTATGTGTATGAAGGTTTGAAGATGAAGATAAAGATAAGGAAAAAATCAAAGGATTGATTTGGGTTAATAATATCATATTGCCAATAAGATAAGAAAAGATTGGGCAAATGTGATTATGGGATTGTTTAGGAAGAAGATGTTTGGAGTGTGTGCGGAAGAGATGAAATTACTTGTTGGGTAGGAAGGTAAACAAGTGATTAAGAAGAGTGGGTTATAAGGTTTTATAGAAGAAGCGTAGACTTGTACATGTGAGGAATACATATGAGTTTGTAAAAACGTTATGGGTAAGGAAGTAGGATAAGTCAAAGTATAATTAACTTCCAAATACCCCAAACTCAATTAGTCATTTAGACTTTAATCCAAGATAATCAACAATGGCTTTGATCATTAATCATCTTGATGCAAACAATCTAAGTGCTTTGCATCATAAGTAAAGCATATCCCATAACGGGAAAGGATACGTTTACACAAAGTGACTGATGACATCAAATAGCATTACTTTTATAGCATTATTTATCCCATGTAAATAACCCATTTTGTATAATTATTACAAATAATTGTTACTTAATCGTTTGTATTTGATAATTGCAGTAATTATGGAGTACTTGGTGAAGATTAGCAAAAAGACACGCATTCTGGAGCTTAAACGAAGACATTTGAAGATTATTGTTCTGACATCCAATATGCCGTATCCATCAAGGAAGATACGGCATATTTGTGCCTGCACTTCACTAAAGACCACAAAGGAACAAAATCCAATACGCCGTATCCAGAAGACCAATACGTCGTATTCAAGTTATGGAAATAAAATATTCTAGAAGATATTGAACGTGGTCCCTACTCCAAGAAACCCTCGATACGCCGTATTGACATCAATCAATACGCCGTATTGACATCAGTCAATACGCCGTATCGACCATATTCCAGACATTATAAATAAAAAACCTAAAAACGGGTTTTTAGTGTGCTAAATCATATTCTCGATACCTAAACCATAAAAGTTAATTTTTAGAAGAAAAGAAAAGCAGAAGAGGTCTTGCAACATAATTAATTCCATAGGAAATAACTTGTAATCTCCTATAATCTTGTAATCATTCAGTTTTTGGTATCATTCGTTAACTCGGTTAGTTTACCTTGGCTAAATTATTACTTTTGTATTGATTATGACATTTGAAGGCTAATACCTTCGGGTATTAGCCATTATTATGAAGATCTAAATGTTTAGTTTGTTTATCTCGGTTTCTTAATTTATCGATGATTGCTTGTTTATGCTTATCAGTTTATACTTGTTTACGTGCTTTTGTATGCGATCTATCATTCAACTGGATCTAGTGATACGAACCAAGTAATCTAGATGTTTAGATGGCTCTCCATATGGTGATATATACATCTAGACCAATAGGATCACGAATAATAACCTATCTTTGCCTTTAGATTGCGATCTTAGTTATACCGGCAGGTGACCCTTAGGATCAACGAGTACGTTCTTAATTAATTGATAAAGACTTGGTAAGTGGAATACTAGTGTATGAATTGCCTTTAAGCAGTAAGTGGGTAAAGTCTCTATGAGCTAGGGTTTAACAAGATCACCATTGCTTTAATCCCTAAGATAGATTATAATAAGCAAATAAGGATGCTTTATGCGGATACGTTTAATTGTGATAGAATTCTTCGTATCTAGGTCTTAGGTAGAAGTACCGCCTAAGTCTTAAGAATGATATGTCGCCTCGAGATAAGTAATCATTGCACTAAATAGACAAACCAACTTTATGATTAGATTAATTATGGTTAATACAATTTTCTTATATTTGGCTAGACCGCTCTTTTATCTTCTATCAGTTTGCTTGCTTGTGTTTTAGTGTCTTAAGTTGATTTTAGTCACCACAAAACCCGTGCCAGACTCTCAGGCTGAAAACCCCCCTTATCCATTAGATTTAGGATTAATATAGGTTTAGCATAACATAGAATAAAATTAACTTAGTTTATATAACCAAAATATTAATAAATTGAAAGATTGTTTATCGCTCTTAGTGATCGACACCCTACTTACCACGAAACTCCCATCGACCGGGTACACTGCCCGTTAAAGTGTTGCTTTTGGTAAATTCGGCAAAATATAAATTTAAAACTTAAAACATAAATTACAACCACACAATGACACATCAAGTTTTTGGCGCCGTTGTCGGGGAGTGAAAATTTAATCTTGATTTTTATTTGATATTTTTGTTTTTAGCATTAGATTAGATCTAACCCTTAGGATTAGTGTAGTTTAGAATAGTTTATAATCTTGTTTGTTTGCTTATTGTTTTTTTGTAATATGGGGTATTCAGTTTACTGAATACGCCGTATAAGTTATTTGACAGTTTTCTTTCCTAGCAAGTTTATTACATGATGGATAACCTAAACATTACTATGGAAGAATACATCAGGCTTGAAGAAGAAAAGGCTCATCGGCATGGTATAATGTGTAACTGGGAAACTGCTAGGTATGGTAAGATCTGGTATGATGAAGACGTTCACGACCTTAGATCCATTGAAACCGAATTCCTGGCTATAGTCTTCAATGACGAGTTATCATCTGAAAAAAACACTCTCCTCTGAACCCACGGTAAGTCCTCTAAACGACAATAAAATTTTCTTTAGAATATCGTTAGACGAATCCGACGATGAAGATTACACGGTAATTTTTGACAAAAACTCGTTTTCCTATAAAATAATTTATGTCAATGATTTGAAAACAGATTTTGAAAATGATAATGAAAAAGTCAATATGCCTTCGTTTTCATCACCCGTGCCAACGGTCAGTTATTTTGATGATTTAGACTTCCTTAAAGATTTTGAGAATGAATTTCGAGCCATTGTTTACAATGATGCTCTAACGTCTAAATTAGATTCCTCAACTGAACCGGTTGAAATTTCTCATCGTATCGATGAATTTGATTTGAAAAATTAAACATCATTGTCCGAATGTGATAAAGAGGAACAAAATGTTTTATACTTTAATGATCTATTTCCTTTTAATGTAATTTATCCCGATGACTTAAAAACGGATAAGGACAATGATGATGATAAAATTGATATCAAACATTCTTCAGGCGGTAATGTAATAAATTCCAATGATGGTGCCTATGCACATGAGTCGAATAAGCTTTTGAAAACAAGTCATGATACATCTAATAAATTTTTTAAAACTGAAACTTTTATCAAGGAATTAAATGTTAATATCGTGGCTTGGAATTATCTTAATAACAGGAGCTATTATATCTTATTAAGAATTTATATGTGCCGTTTGGCATCCTATTCGACCCCACGTTATTTTATAAGGATGGAATTAAATTGGAGCAAGTCTAACATAAAGACTTT
This sequence comes from Tanacetum coccineum, assembly GCA_026074375.1. Classification (NCBI taxonomy): domain Eukaryota; kingdom Viridiplantae; phylum Streptophyta; class Magnoliopsida; order Asterales; family Asteraceae; genus Tanacetum; species Tanacetum coccineum. The sequence continues at coordinate 76,538 of BQNB010005088.1, read as the reverse complement.
TCTATAAACAAAAGTGCTTGCCGGAAGATAACCCGAAATGTATTTTCAATTTTCTTATCGAGTTTGTCTTCCCACACTGTCTATACGGCATATCCAAACCTCATATATACGGCGTATTGACTATCTGGATATTATCTAGTCCTTTACTTTTCTACACTTTTGAACTTTATTGTCAGATTATCAATACGGCGTAATCATGAATATGATACGGTGTATTTGATCTTTTGACCCGTATTTGATACTTTTTATAGGTTTTTCAATACGGCGTATCCTGGGGAATGGATATGACGTATCGACTCCCTGTAAAGTTTTAGGTTTTTATTTCGAGTCTAACCAACAAATACACGGAGATAGAACTGCATTTGTTTTCTGAGAATTTATACAGGACCTCGCTGGAAAGAAATTGACAACGTTGGTGGAAGTATTTATATTTTGGAAATCTCGATGTGTTGAAGTCTCGAGAGATCTAAGACGGTTGTTCAACACATTCTTGCTCATAAACTCAACTTGGAGAATCTACAGAGCAAAATATCAGGGGAGTTTCTCATTCTAATTCTTTTAATTCCCGTTTTAATGTTATATCTATACAACGAGGACGTTGTATAATTCAAGTGGAGGGATGCGAATTAGATTGAATTAGAATGTATACTTGTCCTATTTTTCACACTAAAATGCTTAAATTATGCTTAAATTTATAAAAATTTCAAGCATACTTTTGTGAAATGACTTGCTACATAATCTGCACACAATAACCCTTATTAGATATTGTAAGGAATTAACCTTATCCGTTTCCAAATGTTTACCCAAATTTCACAAAAATATGAGTGTGCCAGTGATGTTGTAGACTTTAGAACTTGGCTTGGTATATCTATTCAAGACCACAATAATGAGTACTATGGATTTAGATGGAGTAACTTGTTTAAATTGGTAAATTTCTAGGATTATACCCAAAAAGCCTTTATATGTTGTTTTATTAACTAACTACAATGGTTAGTTAAATCCCGTATAAACCCTTTATTTAATCTAATCTTAAGAGTAAGATACCCCTAGAAAAACCAATAGAGCTAATCCTTTAGGAATAACACCAACTGTTTGTTTTGTTACACCTTTACACCTTAGCCTACCCTGTTAGATTAAGTCCATTTATCAGTTGCTAGTTGCTTAAAGTGTAAAGTATGTATTTCTCGAGTCTTATGTCAATTTTCTATCTTTGGTACGGTTGGGAAGAAATTTTCACATTGCAAATGAGAATGTATAAAGTAGTCAAAACTCATGTATTTTTACTACTAACAAAATTATTGGTACGTTCGAAGAATGAAGAATTACCAAAGGAATTATTCAGAGTTATTATGATCGTGAAGATGGTGAAATTACACTGAGTTTCATAATTAGTATATGAAAAAATTAGAAAAATCGCAACAAAAAAGAGGAGGAATTATATCAAGGATTAATTATTCGTTGATACGTCTTATAAAGTCAATGATGTAAAGTTTTGTATAAAGTGGTAGATATTGCCACTTGTCATGTAAACGTATGTAAAGTATAGGATGATTGGGAAGTTGACCGTTACGGGAACGCCAACTTAGGTTGTTTTTTTGATCTATGATCAAGACGTGTGTAAATAGTTGTGTCTTTATAATGGTAACGGTCGGGAAAAAGTGTCTAGCAACTTGTACCTTATCTGTTTGGACTTAGTCTATCTGTTTCGTAATTTTTATTTAACAACAATTTATTTCCCTTTCCTAATCATTAACCATGGGTTTTACGCGAGTAAGGATGTGATCGAACATGCATGTCTATTCCGTCGTTACGACCATGTATGTATGATTCAGCTGCCTTGTTGGTTTATTACTATTGGTGAAAGTTATAAGATCCCCACCCTATATCATTCTTCATCCTAACCCTTAGTTAAAGTCGAATGGGGATGTGATCGAACACACATGTCTATTCTGTCGTTACGGTCATGTATGTGTGCTTCAGCTGCCTTGTTGGTGTAGTACTTTTGGTGAAAGATTGTAGAATGATCAACCCTAAGCCTTCTAATAAAAACCTATTTTACCTTTATAAACTTGTTACTCCTTAGCTCTAGTGGTGGAGATGTGTATCCTTGCCTAGCCTACGATGGAATACTCGTCATGACTGAGCAATTGAGTGAATTAGTTACATGTTACCACATAGATTAGTTGAGTGATTTGAGTGTTTTCATTTACCTATTTCGTGAGGTGTTTGATTGTGTACTTGTAATAGATCAAATAAATGCTTAAACAGAAAAATCCTTAGGGATACATTTTCATAAACTTCTAAAGGCTACTTGAGGACAAGTAGGATTCAAGTGGGGGGATATTTGGTGACATCAAATAGCGTTACTTTTATAGCATCATTTATCCCATGTAAATAACCTATTTTGTATAATTATTGCAAAGAATTGTTACTTAATCGTTTGTATTTGAGAATTACAGTAATTATGGAGTAATTGGTGAAGATTAGCAAAAAGGCACACATTCTAAAGCATAAACAAAGACATTTGAAGATTACTGTTATGACATCCAATATGCCGTATCCATCAAGGAAGATACGGCGTATCTGTGCCTGCACTTCACTAAAGACCACAAAGGAACAAGATCTAATACGCCGTATCCAGAAGACCAATACGCCGTATTCAGGTTATGGAAATAAAATATTTTGGAAGATATCGAACGTGGTCCCTACTTTAAGAAACCCCTGATACGCCAGTCAATACGCCGTATCGACCATATTCTAGACATTATAAATAAAAAACCTAAAAACGGGTTTTTAGTGTGCTAAATCATATTTTTGATACCTAAACCATAAAAGTTGATTTTTAGAAGAGATGAAGAGCAGAAGAGGTCTTGCAACGTAATTAATTCCATAGTAAAAAACTTGTAATCTCCTATACTCTTATAATCAATTAGTTTTTGGTATCATTCGTTAACTCAGTTAGTTTACCTTAACTGAATTATTACTTTTGTATTGATTATGACGTTTGAAGGCTAATACCTTCGGGTATCAGCCATTATTATGAATATCTAAATGTTTGGTTTGTTTATCTCAATTGCTTAATTTATCATTGATTGCTTGTTTATGTTTATCAGTTTATACTTGTTTACGTGCTTTTGTATGCGACCTATCATTCAACTAGGTCTAGTGATACGAACCAAGTAATCTAGATGCCGAGATGGCTCGCCATATACTGATTTATACATCTAGACCAATAGGATCATGAATAATAACCTATCTTTCCCTTTAGATTGCGAGCTTAGTTGGACCTGTAGGTGACCCTTGGGATCAACGAGTACGTTCTTAATTAATTGGTAAAGACTTGGTTAGTGGACTACTAGTGTATGAATTGTGTTTAAGCACTAAGTGGGTAAAGTCTCTATGAGCTAGGGTTTAACAAGATCGCCATTGCTTTAATCTCTAAGATAAATTATAATCAGCAAATAAGGATGCTTTATGCGCATACATTTAATTATGACAGAATTCTTCGTATCTAGGTCTTAGGAAGAAGTACCGGCTAAGTCTTAAGAATGATATGCCGCCTTGAGATAAGTAATCATTACACTAAATAAACAAATCAACTTTTTGATTGGATTAATAATGGTTAATATAGTTTTCTTATATTTGGCTAGACCGCTCTTTTATCTTCTGTCAAATTGCTTGCGTGTGTTTTAGTGTCTTAAGTTGATTTTAGTCACCACAAAACCGTGCCAGTCTCTCAAGCTGAAAACCCCCTTATCCGTTTGATTTAGGATTAACATAGGTTTAGCATTGGTTTAACACAGAATAGAATTAACTTAGTTTAGATAACCAAAATATTAATAAATTGAAAGATTGTTTCTCGCTCTTAGTGATCGACACCCTACTTACCACGAAACTCCCATTTACCGGGTACACTGCCCGTTAAAGTGTTGTTTTTGGTAAAGTCGGCAAAATATAAATTTAAAACTTGAAACATAAATAACAACCACACAACGATACAGCAGTGACCTTTGGCTTAGTTTGACCAATAAGGGAGTAAAACTCGTTACGTGATTAGGAGCACCGTAAATCCAGATTAAAGTCAAATGAATACTTTTGCTTGTTAGTATGTTGAAAACATGATCATACTAGGTTTAGAAAGAAGTTTTAGCCTTGGCTAGAGGCGTTTGACAAAAGGTTTGAGTTGGCGTTTTATAGAAAAACAAGAGGATTCATTTTTGCTCCTTTCTAAGTCTAAACCTCATTTGGAGTGTTCCTAAATGCTCAAATATCATGTACATACCTTTATTGAAGTTTTTAATGGTTATGTTTAAAAAAGGACTAGCTTAATAAACAGGTTTTGATATTAAAGGAATCCATAAAGGTAACAAATTCATTAATAGAAAAACCAAAATTTTATTACTAATTTGAAACTGGTTACAGCTTAAATTGAAGGTTTTCATTAAGTGAAAACAATAGCTAAAAACAATTTGAAAGGAAAAATTACTATAAGCTAATTCTATAAGATATAATAAAAAATGAAAAGAACTTGATAATTGTGATGTTGAGGGCGGTTAGTAAGCTCTATTATATAAAAAAGGGCTGAGTGAAGCTTCTAGGTCCTAAAGCACGCTCCCTTTATCCTTGATCTTGGCCCTTGAATCTCTCTAATCATTGGATACCCTGCCTTCACCGTTGGATCAAAGATGTGATCACACGGATTGCCAACGTGGCATTCCTTGTGTTAGATGCCTTGTACTTCTTTTACATTGATTTTAGTGCAATATTCCCCTTTTTGGTGTGTTTCTTTAAAAGCTCGCGTGTCATTCCTTAAGTCATCTTGACCAATCAAAGCCCTTTGGTAATGTAATTGTTGCCAAGCTGGCACATAGTACTAAGGATCTTCAAGGCCACGTTGGATTAAGAAGGGCGTGGGATTTAACCCTTTGATTAAGCAGGGTAATTTATTTGGGATGAAGATGAATAGTAAATTCACTTCGCGCCCTTTTTAACCGTTTATAATTTTTGTTTGACCCGGGGAAATGGTGGGTTAACTTGGGCTCGGGATTAAAAGGGAAATGGGCCATGGTTTTATTAAAAGGGTTGGGCCGGTTAAAGGGTTTAGACCGTTAGTCATGGACTAACAGTGCTAGGGTTTTTGGGACTTTTTGTGAATTTGGATTTAACAATAAGGCTCTTTTGGGTATTTTGAGTGTTTTAGCATTTTATGAATTGACCATAGTTGACCATGGGTTGACTTTTGATGACCTTTGCTAGAAAACTCCCGACTCTTGTGCACTCTATCCATTCCCGTGTTCGTGTGTGCCCGGTTTTGACCATTTTCTTGTGATTTTTGTAATATCCGTACCTACACATCACAAATGACAAAACAAGCAATATACAAGCATAATTTGCACAATTTGTTCATTTTAAGGCCATTTTTTGGTATAGAAAGGATATGTGATTTCTCACATATCAAAATTCCCCAAACTAAGTGATTGTCGTGTCCTCATGCAATATTGTATGCTCTAAAACTAAATACCTCAAAACTTCCCCAAACTAAATCTTTGAAAAGTAGCAAAGACTTTTGTGGGGAGAGTTAAGAAATCACAAGCTTTAAACACCTCATTTCCAATTTTTCAACAACTTTTTCCATTTTTTTTAGCAACTAACCTAGAATATTCGGACTTTCGTTATTTCCATAATCGTTAGGGATCATATAACAAGATGCATTTCGATCCGAGAATGCCCCAAAAAGGATAAAATACATCGTCTCCCAGACTTTACTCGCTCCAACCAATCTTAAAACGAAAATCCGCAGTTAAATATCAGTTTAAGATGCAAAACACTACTCTAATTTTTTCAACTGTGAACTTTTCACTCCCAACAATTGTTATATCTTAGGTAAATGTGCTATTTTGAATTTCAACCGTGGATCAACATTTTGTAAAATTCTATGTTTCACGTTCCACCCGAGAATAATGAGTTTGAAGGCGAGATCATCCCATTGTTATGACTTTGTCTCGAAACATCCCAACCTTGCGGCTAAGTGACCAGGCTTTTGACACCCCACAGAGACTAGTACCGGGACTCAACGGACCTTAGGTTTCAAAAATTTCTCAGGTTTCCCTATATACATAGCTTTAATTAAAAATTTAAATAACATGTCTAAGTTAAAAGCAAATTTAAATTTAACAAAAAAGAGATCTATTTATTAATTCACACTTAATATTAAACATATAACATTATTCATTGTACCCTCAACCTTTTTAGAAGGCTGCAATATCGATGTGATCCGTCAAGATTGCAGCAAACATTTTCAGATCTCGGATTTTTATTCTTACTAAGGCGTTCTTTTAGAAGACTACCACATTGGTTGTGAGCCCGCAAGAGGCAGTAAACTTTTATCAGCTTGTGAACTTTTCACTCCCGACAATTTATTATATCTTAGGTGAATGTGCTATTTTGAATTTCAACCATGGATCAACGTTTTGCAAAATTCTATGTTTGACGTTCCACCCGAGAACAATGAGTTTGAAGGCGAGATCATCCCATGTAACGACTTTCGTCTTGATACATCCCAACCTTGCCGCTAAGTGACCAGGCTTTTGACACCCCACAGAGACTAGTATTGGGACTCACAGACCTTAGGTTTCAAAAACTCCCAGGTTTCCCGTATATACATAGCTTATTTAAAAACTTAAAATGAAATAGTCAAAGTTCAAAAACATATTTAAATTTAACAAAAAGAGATCTATTTATTAATTCAAACTTAATATTAAACATAACATTTATGCAATTGTAACCCTCGACCTTTTAGAAGGCTGCAACATCGGTTGTGAGCCGGCAAGATGCAGCAAACTTTTATCAGTCTCGGATTTTTATTCTTACTATGGGCTTTCTTTAGAAGACTACCACATCGGTTGTGAGCTGGCAAGAGGTAGTAAACTTTTATCAGCCCACAGTTTTTATTATTATTATTATATTATTTTTTTCATTTTTCATCATTTCATTTTTTTATTTTTTTTATATAGAGAAGACTTCTTTTTGAAAAATTCAAGTATAAGTTTGAACTAAGACTAAAATTTTTGCTATATACTACATAAAAATTGTTGATTTAAGTTTAATCTCCAAAAACAGCACGTATTATTAATCCGGTTAGAAGCTTATGGGAGAAAAAGCCACAAATTACACACATGAGCTTTTAAGATTTCCAAATAATCCTTGTTTAGCATCCAACTCATAATCAACTCTATCATTTTTCGTTCTTCGCGAATTTTCGCGAACGCTTAGCCTAAAAGTTAAGGAACAAGCTAGAGCTCAACACGCTCGATCGAGTCAAAATTTATTCTTATTCTACCCAGCAGGAAAGTCAAAATTGTGACAAAACACTTATTTTATTTTTGAAAATTTTTAAATTTTTTCATTTTTTTAAAATTTTTGTGGGAAAACGGGGTACGTGAGAACAACGGGCAAAGGTAGGTAAGATCATATCGAAGATATACTACCCCATACTAAAATTAAACATTGTCCTCAATGTTTCCTAGCCTAAGACTTATAACCCCATACTAGAACTCAAAAAGTCGAATGCATAATCCGAGCATGGAGAAAGTATCACACAAATCTTAAGCCGTTTATCAAGTATGCTAAAAGATAAATGTTAGTCGATAATAATCTAGGATATTGGATTTCCCCAAACTAATAGAAAGCAAAGGCTAGGAAGCTCGAGTGGACTGGGACAAAACACCAAACACGAGAGTCTTCAGAAAATTTTGGGTCAATCCTACAAAAAATCACAAGTACAAACAACAAGAATCGGAAGAGTACAAGCCTCCTCACATCATAATAGAAATAAGAAAGAAGAAAAATGGATTAGCATGGGGTGCCTCCTACGAAGCGCTTGTTTAAGGTTACTAAGCTTGACCCAATCCCCGAATTCATTTGTCCTTGGAGAAGGTTTGGAGATCCGGGACAACCAATTGTGGTACGTCCCCTCTAAAGTATTGCTTAATTCTATGACCGTTCACCTTGAAGTTTGGCCCGGAGTTTTTAGATAACTCAACAGTGCCATATGGAAAGACTTGGGTAATGGTGAACGGTCCGGACCAACAGGATTTTAACTTGCCCGAGAACATCTTCAATCGAGAGTTAAAAAGGAGGACTTGATCACCGACGTTGAAAACGTGGTTTTTGATCTTTGAGTCATGGATCCTCTTTGTTTTCTCTTTATAGATCAAAGAGTTCTCATAGGCATGATCACGAAGTTCATTTAGTTCATTGATTTGAACTTTACGGTGATCACCCGCGGTCTCAAGGTCAAAGTTTGCATGCTTCAAGGCCTAGTAGGCTTTGTGCTCGAGCTCAATCGGTAGATGACATGCCTTTCCGTACACGAGCTTGTATGGAGTACACCCGATGGGTGTTTTGTAAGCTATACGGAAGGCCCAAAGTGCATCATCTAGTTTATCCGACCAAGAGGCACGGTTTTCGCCCACGGTCCTTTCAAGAATTCGTTTCAAACCATGATTGGATACCTCAACTTACCCACTTGTTTATCGGTGATATGCGATGGAGAGACGGTGAGTAACTTCATATTTAAGCATGACCTTTGCAAACTGGTCATTGCAAAAATAGGTTCCGCGATCACTTATGATAGCACGAGGGGCACCGAATCGGGCGAAGAGAGATTTAAGAAATTTGCAAACAACTCGGGCGTCGTTGGTGGGGAGCGCTTTCGCTTCAACCCATTTTGACAAGTAGTCGACCGCCACGAGTATATATTTGTTCCCTCGTGAAGACGGGAATGGCCCCATGAAATCGATGCCCCACACGTCAAAGATTTCGTAAACTTGGATGGAATTTTGAGGCATTTCATCACGCTGTGAAATTTTTCCTTGACGCTGACAAGTATCACATCGGGTGACCAAGTCATGGGCATCTTTGTAAATCATGGGCCAATAAAATCCTGAGTCAAAAACCTTTTTGGCGGTGTAGTTGGCACTGTAATGTCCCCCGGTGGGTCCACTATGGCAAGCTGCGAGGATGTCAACAGCTTCTTGGCCTGCAACACACCGCCGGATCATTTTATCCGCACATATTTTGAACAAATAGGGGTTTCCCAAAAGTAGTGTTTAACATCCTTGAAAAACTTGTTCTTTTGTTGGGACGACATCCCTTTAACAATGAAATTCCCCGCGTGGTAATTTGCATAATCGGCAAACCACGGGGTACTTGAGTCACCACGAGAAGTCACCATATTAAGTGTCTCGAGAGGAAACTTTTCATTTACCTCTTTTGGGTCGAGCACATTTTCATACGGATTTTCTAATCGGGGAAGATGATCGACCGCGAGATTCTCGGCTCCTTTTGTGTTAATTACTTTGAATGTGAACTCTTGAAGGAGGAGAACCCACCGGAGCAATCTTGCCTTGGAATCTTTTTTAGCAAAGAGATATTTTAGGGCGGAGTGATCCGTATACACTATGCTTTTGTTCAAGACGAGGTAAGATTGGAATTTTTTGAAGGCATACACTACGGCTAACATTTCTTTGTCTACACGAGAGAGGAAATTTTCGAATGAATTCCCAAAGACCGAAAAGTTATCCATGAAGACTTCCATTGTTTTTTCGATCATATCATGAAAGATAGCCATCATACACCTTTGGAACGTGCCCGGTGCATTGCATAAGCCAAAAGGCATGCAACGGTAGGCGAACGTTCCGTAAGGACACGTGAATGTTGTCTTTTCTTGATCATGAGGGTGGATGGGAATTTGAAAGTAACCCGAGAAACTATCGAGAAAACAATAGTACTCGTTTCCCGCTAATCTCTCGAGCATTTGATCCATAAACGGTAGTGGAAAGTGGTCTTTACGGGTGGCTTCATTTAACTTTCAGTAGTCAATGCACACACGCCATACCGTAACCAATCGAATTGGAATTAACTCGTTTTCATCATTTTTAACAATGGTAAAGTCACCCTTTTTCGGTACGCAATGTACGGGGCTTACCCAAGGACTATCCGAGATTAGGTAAATTAATCCGGCGTCAAGAAGTTTTTCAACCTCCTTTTTGATAACATCGTGGATCTTTGGATTCACCCGTCTTTGGTGTTGAACCGCCGGTTTATAGTCCTCTTCTATAAGAATCTTGTGAGTACAAAATTCTAGGTTAATGCCCTTGATGACGGAGAGTTTCCAAGCGATGGCTCGCTTGTGTGACTTCAAAACCTTTATGAGAGCGGCTTTTTCCTCGACACTCAAGTCTTTGGCAATTATGACGGGAAACTAGTTGTCACCTTCCAAAAATGCGTATTCGAGATGAGGAGGTAAGTCCTTGAGTTCAACTTCGGGAGGTTCATCAATTAAAGATTTATCAGTTTTAGCTTCACAAACTTTAAGCTCTTTTCGAATTTCAGGCAAATAGTTTCCTTGAGTTGGAGGGGGTAATGATGGATCATCATTGAGAAATGATTCAAGAAGAAGAATATCCCCCTCAGGGTCATAGTAAGAGTCATCAACTTCTGGTGAAGTTGGATCATCTTCGAGAGCGAGGAAAGCATCGACCTCCTCGAGAAGAAAATCACTATCCCCGAAAGGAGTGAGAGTAGGAGAAGAGGTAGAAACGACCGGGTCATAATAAGGAGTGGGATTGCCACTCGCGATCACTTTGGAAAAACCGAGAACTTCTTGAGAATACTCCTCACAAGCCATTTCAATGATGTCGATTCGGTTTGCCGTCATATCATCGTAATTAGAGGAGTATCTCGAAGTTTGATCGAGATTGAATGTTACGGCTTCTTTTCCGACACAAAGAGTTAATTCTCCTTCATACACATCAATCAAAGCACGTCCGGTCTTTAAGAAGGATCTCCCGAGAATTAGGGGAACTCGAGGATCGGCATCAAAGTCTACGACTACAAAGTCGGCCAGGAATTTAAATTTTCCTACTTTTTGGTAGACATCTTCGGCGATACCGATCGGTTGGGTAATCGAACGGTCCGCAAGTTCAAGAGTCATACAAGTAGGAGTGAGCTCAGGAAGAGAAAGCTTTTTCCACACGGATAATGGCATGAGATTTATGCTAGCGCCAAGATTGGCCAAGGCTAAGCACTCGTCCATTCTGAGAAAATCACATGGTATGAGAAATTTACCGGGGTCTCCAAGTTTTTTGGGTAACTTGTTGAGGATGACCACCGAACAATGCTCATTCAAAGGATTTCTAGCCATTTAACTTAATTTTTCTTTGTTTCCAATTAAGGCTTTAAGAGTCGAAGCAAATTTTGGCATAAGAATCAAAGCATCTACGAAGCTAATTTCGAAACTCGTATCTTGAAAGATTTTGTAGAATTTCTCAATTTAGTCGTTAGCTTTTTCACGACGTCTTTCATCATTACGTCTCGAAGGATATGGAATTGACGGTGTCAAGTTAGGCATCAGAGCACTAACGGGAGCAACAACGGGTTCAGAATTTAGTACTTGAGGTTGAACTTGGACAACCAGAGCACTAGAGGTAGGAGGAACCATGTCCTTTGTCACCTCGGTTTCACGTTCCACTACTTTAGGAGGAGAAGAAGAAGTAGTAGGAATCGTGGGTCCTTGATAAGCAACACCACTTCGGGTGATAATACCCTTCAAATCTACCTTCGGGTTAGTATTGGTATTACTAGGGAGTGTCCATGAACCTGAAGTAGAAGCGGTATTGGAATTCACAAACTTGGAAAGCATTCCCGTTAAATTGGCCATTTGATTTTGCAAGTTTTAGTTTTGGTCTTGCATGTTTCTCATCACTGCATCATTAGCTTTGATGTAGCTTTCAAAATCGGTCTTTGTCACACCTTGTGTTTGCGGAGCCGGAACTTGGTAAGGTTGAGCTTGGTGAACCGGGGGTTGATTAATCGGGGGTCGATAAATTTGGCCTTGGTTGTAATTATTTCCCCGATTTTGGTTGTAACGGTTTTGGTTATTTCTTTGGTTTTGTTGAACGGGAGGAAAACCGGGAGGTCAAATTTGATTAGCAATCGGGGCTCGGTAACCGGTATTTCTTTGATTGAAATTAGCTGCTGCGGCTTGGGAAACATATTCTTGAATATTGTCACGATAAACGTTGCCATCGGTGGTGGGACAATTTCGATAAGAATGAGTACCACCACAAGTAACACAACTTTCCTCGACCGCTTTTACGGAAGCGGGAGCTTGGGTTTGGTTTTTCTTATCGAGAAGTAAGGCTTTCACCATATCTTTAAGTTCGGCAACATCGGGAGAAATACCGAGGGTAGAAGAGCTCAAACTCACTTTGGCAACCACCGGTTTGTTACGTGAATTATGAACTTTGGATTTACTCTCGATGATTCTTAGGCAATCTCGGGGCATTTTATCCAAAAAAGTTACCACCCACGGCGGAATTTAAGAATCTTGATCATTAGAGTTCAGAGCATTATAGAAAGTATTGAGTTGATGTAATTCCGAAAATCCATGATGTGGGCATGCCCGAAGAAGACCATTGAATCGGTCCCATGCATCGTAGAAAGTTTCATCAAATCTTTGTTGAAATCTCGTGATTTCATTCCGAAGATTTGTTGTTTTGGAAGGAGGAAAGAATTTGTTGATGAATTTCGAAACAAGATCATCCCATGTGAGAATCGATCGAGGGGGTTCTTTTTCAAGCCAAATCCGGGCTGCACCCTCGAGAGAAAATGGGAAAAGCATAAGCTTTACCGACGTACTCGGGACATTCGGGAACTTCATCGTAGAAGTGATCTTGTTGAAATAAAAGGATTTGAGCATTAGGGTCTTATTTGTCATGTCCGAAGAATTGTTTGTTTTGAACGAGGGTAAGCAAACCGTGCTTAAGCTCAAAGTTGTCCGTGGTGATCTCGGGCACAACGATGGCATCCTCGTAACCCACGGTGGGTGCTTCAAGCAATTAAGCCATAGTACGAGTATCGTCCATCGTAACTACGGGAGGAGCTTGATTTTCAATTGGTTCAACAAGATTAAATGGTTCAACAAAAGGCGGGTTGACTTGTTGTTGATGACGGTTAGAATTACGAGATTGAGAACGAGTGCGCATGCACTAAAATGTAAAAAGAAAATTTATACTAATTTTTTTGGTTTTTATTTTTGATTTTTTTTGGTTTTTGTTTTTTTTATATTATAATTATACTAAATAAAAAAAAGAAAAATCTTTTTGTATTTTTTATATAAAAATAAACAAAATAACTTCACACGGAAGGATCTTCAAACAAAAATTGTCAAACGACTTCAACAATCGTAAGCAATCCTCCCCGACAACGGCGCCAAAAACTGATCGAGAATGACTCACACCTTTTAAAATATATAAATATAAATATAAAATATAGTTATAAATATATATAAAAGAGGGTAAGAATCAAAAAATCACAATTATAGTTATCCGGGAGTATGATTCCCCGTTCGTTTACCCAACGAGGAATGCAATTGAAAGTCGAGAGTCATTTTGAGAATCGATGCTTGAATGGAACAAGATTGATATTGGTTATCTAAAACTACGAGAAAATTAAGGCAAAATCTTAAAAACACTTCAGGGAAGACAAATTTTAACTAAAAACGCTAAACGGGAATCCTAAACGGGACCTAAAAACCCTAAATTATCAAAATTAAGTCCTAAATTGATTTGTTTGGTTTTTATAAGTTTTAATTAACTAAAAAGCTAAAACAAAGAAAACTAGACTAAAAACGAAGGTGATTTAAGCTTGAAAATACTAAAAACGTGAACGGGATTCAATCCCGTTCTTTAAAAAAATTTTTTTTGCAATATTAACCCTACGAAAGCAAATCTAATTTTCCTAGGTTCTAAATGTTAAAAGAAAATTTTCTTAAAAAATTATATTTTTTTTGATTATTTTTCTATTTTTTATGAATTAAAAACGATTTTAATGAAAATTAAATATAAAAAATACTAAACAATTTATAAAAAACTGGAAAAATTAGGAAAAGTAGCTTGAACAATGAGGAATTTAAGAAAATTGAAGTGGTGAAAACAGCTTATCAAATAAGCTATGAAATAAGCTAAAACAGCTTATTATACAAAAGAGCTCAAAACGTGTATAAATAATAAACTTTGCAAACTTATACCGAAAAAGACCCAAGGGCGAGTTGGTAGAGTGTGTGTGTATAAAACGTTTGGTTGTGGGGTTGAGGTCCCGGGTTCGAGCCTTGCTCACCCGGGGCTTCCCCTACTCCCGAATGTTTTTGCAAATTCCATTTTTTACAACTTTTTATAAAAGCAACAATTAAGCAATTTTTGTAAAACAGCCTTTTTTATAAGCCACAAATAAGCACTAAAATAAGCTAAATAAGACATAAATGCTTTTTACTCCTAAGGGCTTAAAATGCTAACTGTTTGGGCTTTTTTACACTATTAAGCTAAGAGAAAGGCTAATAAGCTGAAAATAACTAAAAGGCTATACCTAATAAGCATAAATAAACAAAAATAAGCAAAGAGTTTAAGCTAAATTAAACTAAAAAGGACAAAAATCTTAAAGGCTTTAACTCTTAGAATTTGTATAAGCTACAATGCAATTAAGCTCAAATAAGCCTTACCTTAAGTAAAATAAGCTAAAAGGGACTTAAACTACACCTAATAAGCAATTTAAGTAAAAATAAGCTAAGAAAGTGAGCAAATAAGCCCAAAAAATCAAATAAGCACTTTAGCATAGAACTGAAATCTAAACAGACACTTAGCTACTTTTGAGCTTAATTTTAAGCAGGTAAAAAGAACCTTATGGTAAAGAGACTTATATTTCTAGAAAGCTTATCTAAAAGACTACTCAAATCAGCTTTTGAAACTTAGTTTGAAAATCAAGAGAACAAGGAAAAAGCTTGTTGAAAACTGCTTAAATACTCAGCATATACTGAATTCACTTTTTATTATGAAAAGACAAATTGCTTATTTTGAGCTTAAAAACATATAGACAAATAAGCTATTTTATAAAAACTAAGTTCAAACAAATGATCATTAACCTACAAACTACTTGCAAACTAAAAATCAAATCCTAAAAACTAAATTAAACCTCTGATAATTAAGCATGAAAAGTGCTACTAGTCTAAATCCCTATCTGATGCAGTTAACATGATTATGGCTAAATCTTAAAACAAAAATTGCAGGCCTAAGATACTTGATTTGAACAATATTTTGAAAACAAAATAAGAGCACAATAAGAGACAGATTCAACTTGAACAATTTGAACTTAAAATGATTATACTTCTAAACTAATACTAGCATATTCTAACTACAACTATCAAACTTAGTAAAAACTAGATTAAGACTAAACTAAGCTCTTAAATATTATTCTTACAAACCTTATATGAGATTAAGAATGAAATCAAATGACCAAATGGCCTCAAGCATTACTAACATAAGTTAGTACTGCTTGATCCAAACACCCCTTTATTTTCTTTAAATCCATATTTAGCTTATGAGGGAGAGATTTAAAGAACATAAATCAAATACCAGATATTAGACAGCTTATAACAACCTTAATGAACCAATATAAGCAATCAAATAAGCCAGAATTGTAAACTAACCACTTATGCTAATTATTTTTGGCTTTTCTCACTGTTTTAAGACAGATTATGAAAACTAAAGATTTTAAACTACAAATTAAGCACAATAAACATAAATCAACTACAAATAAGCTACCTAAACAACAATAAGCAGAAATTAAGCAAAATTAAGCTACATAGCAGTTTAAAGCTAGAAAAGGTAAATGAAGACTTACATAAGCCTCTGCACTAAACAAGGCTATAAAAGGCTCATTTGAGCTATCAACAAGCTCCAGCTTATCCTAAGATAAGCTGGTATGGTCCTGGAAGCCCTTCCATTACTGGCTTCCCTTCCAAGAATAAGCTGAGGTATTTTGATTATGGATTTTAATAAGATAAGCTCAACTAAGCTTTTGAGAGCTTAGTTGAGTAATTAGCCAGCTTATGATTGGATTAAAGAGCTTAATGAGCTTATGTTAACAAAGGACAGCTTAATCAAACAGTTTTGAATTAAAGGAAACCATAAAGTAACAATTCATTAATAAGAAAAACAAACTTTTATTACTAATTTGAAACTGGTTACAAGCTTAAATGAAGGTTACATTAAGTGAAAACAATAAGCTAAAAACAATTTGAAAGAAAAATTACATAAGCTAATTCTATAAGCTATAATAAAACTGAAAAGAACTAGATAATTATGAGTGAGGGGGTGAGCTCTATTTATAAGGGCTGAGTGAAGCTTCTAGGTCTTGGATACCCGCTCCCTTTATCCTTGATCTTGGCCCTTGAATCTCTCTAATCATTGGATACCTTGCCTTTACTGTTGGATCAAAGATGTGATCACACGGATTGCCAGCGTGGCATTCCTTGTGTCAGAGGCCTTGTAATTCTTTTACATTGATTTTAGTTCAATATTCCCCTTTTTGGTGTGTTTCTTTAAAACCCCGCGTGTCATTCCTTGAGTCATCTTGACCAATCAAAGCCCTTTGGTGATGTAATTGTTGCCAAGCTGGCACATAGTACTAAGGATCTTCAAGGCCACGTTGGATTGAGAAGGGCGTGGGATTTAACCCTTTGATTAAGCAGGGTAATTTATTTGGGATGAAGATAAATAGTAAATTCACTTCGCGCCCTTTTTAACCGTTTATACTTTTTGTTTGACCCGAGGAAATGGTGGGTTGACTTGTGCTCGGGATTAAAAGGGAAATGGGCCATGGTTTTATTTAAAGGGTTAGGCTGGTTAAAGGGTTTAAGGGATTTGTTACAGAGGTTTAACGACCGTTAGTCATGGACTAACGGTGCTAGGGTTTTTGGGACTTTTTATGAATTTGGATTTAACATTAAGGCTCTTTTGGGTATTTTGAGGGTTTTGACATTTTGTGAATTGACCATAGTTGACCATGGGTTAACTTTTGATAAACTTTGCTAGAAAACATCCGACTCTTGTGCACTCTATCCGTTCCCGTGTTCGTGTTTGCCCGGTTTTGACCGTTTTCTTGTGATTTTTGTAATATTCGTACCTACACATCACAAATGACAAAACAAGCAATATACAAGCATAATTTGCACAATTTGTTCATTTTAAGGCCATTTTTGGTATAGAAAGGATATGTGATTTCTCACATATCAGTGCCCAAGTTAACCATTCTTGGGTCTTGTAGTAAAGCATATAGTTTATGAAGGTCGTACCTTAAGAACGCCGACCAAGGATTGTTTTAAAAATCATGAGAATTTTGAAAGTTTTGACCAACGCTCTAAGGTGTTTTTAGCCTTTGATTTGGGTAGGAGTTTTCTCTCCTTTGTAAGGTGCTAGTGTCACACCCCGACAATGGGAAAAACTCAGGAATGCAGCAAAATGATCAATCATAACACAAGATACAAAATAGAGAAAACTACATTGCATAAACTCCAAGTGCTATAAAGACCATCAACCTTGAACAAACTCAAGTGATGTCCCAAATCGCAACTAAAATACACAATCTCTTACCATTATTCAAATGCCCACACAGGGGACCATAATCCAAACTTATTCCAAAACATCCAAAACTAAAATCAAACAACAAGCAAGCAAGACTTCAAACGAAATTCCACACGGGATACTTCTAAGTCTGCTATCAATCACCAAACTACTCTTCTTTCACTTCACCTAAAAATGATACTCAAAAACGTTAACAATAATGTTGGTGAGCTCGTAGGTTTGACCTTAAACCCAAAAGCTGTGCCAATATTTTAACAGTGGACAATAGTGCTATATGACAGTGAATATATGCAAACAACCTTAGCATCACCGCTAATCAATAACCATATGTCACTTACGCACCTAAAGGGACTACCAGTTGGAGCACGAAAATTAGGGCATGACCACACACAAACCTGGGTAGGCGTACCCATCAGCTTCAATAATCACACAAATACTGGGTAGGCGTACCCATCCAATCCAATAATCTCACAAACACTGGGTAGGCGTACCCATCCGATCCAAACAATCATGCATCACATATTATTCACATACCAGTCATAAGCACATAACTTGTCCCAAAAAGAAAACCACATTTCGCACAGATCAATTTAAAACATTTCAAAACACATTTGAGTATCATTTTCCCTCAACGAAAAAACCAGTAAAAAGTGGGGCTACGAGAACTCACCTCAAGCAAGTCTTTAGCAACCAAATCTCAATCACACAAGCAAATGCAACGACGCCCGCACACGACCTAGGCCAGTTATTGTCACAATTTAATCATCCAATTCCAAAACAATCTTCACGTTTGATGCATAGAGTTTAGACGCGTTGTACAATTACCCAAAACAATTTAGTGGTGTGATGGTTGACGACTTAACTCCACAATCATATCAATCTCATTCATTGATAATACATACTTATACTATTTAGCGTAAATAGATAAGTAATTCAATAAATATTTATAATTATTAATTATAAATATATCTCGACAAGTCTATTCGGTACACCTTAGTCACTTCAAAATAATCATTATACGGTTGAAAATGAAACATTTACTCATAATAAACACCTTAGAGAAGTTTCGAGAAAAATTATATTTTTTGTCTTTTAGTGAATTTATTAAATAAATAAAATAAAATAATTAAATATTATTTTATTATTTAAAATCAAAAATCATGTTTTTAAGAAGTTTTCTATGTATAAACTTTTTACGAAATTTCGACATGACTCGTACGTTTATACAACGTTTTCCAAGGTTTCAAACCTTATTTTCAACATTTTCCACAAATTCGACACTTTTCGACAAAATTCCAAAATCTCAATCGTTAACGCTTACAAACACGTTTTTCTCAAAATATCGTTCAATATCACTTCGTAAATACATTTTCACTTTCAAAAGTCCATTAAAATTCTCATAACTACTACATATCGACAATGGTCCATTGGAACATATATAAGTCCAAAATACTATTTAATTCCAAAACCAAGGTCCATTTACATATATAAGTATATACTTATATGTAGAAATAATCCGGATCACAATAAGTCCTCCCATTAAGCCGCAGCTCAAATAGACGTATTGGGCCGTGAGTCAATAAACTCCAAAATACGTATATTAAGCTTTAAAATAAGCTATTAAACTATGTATCGCTTTTGGTTACTACCGTAAAACCTAAAAATAGTCTACAACATACGTCATAACACAAAAATAATCAAAATCACTTTCCTAGTGATTTTGGGAATCCATTCGTGGCCTGTAAGCCCAAATAAGCCAAGAAATAGCTTAAAAATAACACGAATAAGCCATACAAGCTACTATAAAAAATAAGCATTCTAGCATCATATATTATTCAACCATCATGACTACGACATCAAAACTACAAAAACCATCTTTTTCCTTTTCTTTTTACATGAACCAAACACCCCCTTTTTTCTTTCGTTTCGCTTTCAAAACTCAATTTTCACAACGATCAACTTGTACAACTAACATCTATGCATCAAAATAAACCCAAAAGGACAAACGAAATTTAAATTTGAAAACTTACAAGAAAATCTTCAAATTTGTAGATTTCGACACGAACTGGACAACCCAAACGTTGTTTAAATGAATAACCCCAAATATTTATGTCTTCATGTTTTCTTGATCAAACTTCAAAAATTATAAGAGTGTGTGTTGTAGGTGCGGACGAACACAAGAGAGAAGGGAGAGGATATTTTTTTATTATGAAAATGAACTATGTGTAAAAATGAGGATAAGGAAAGCATCTTATGTACAATTTGGACAAGGTTAGCTAAAATTAAGCCACCTTGGCTCCCTAGTCTTCTTTTGACCGGCCATGGTATCCCATCGGGTCTCGGGCCTTTCTTTTCGTGTCGGGATCACTTTAATACTCATAAAACTCAATCGTAAAATTTATCCCAAAGTTAATTAGCATTTTTATTCACTTAAAAAATACTTTTCCATTAACCTAGAGTATCTACACGACATATTTTCACTTTACACCCTTCAAAACTCATTTGGACATTAACGGACGTGTCGGACTCGTTGTTCGGCATTTCTTAAAATTCACGGGTCAAACCACCCGGAATACATATTACACAATAATACCTTCCAAAAGGGATTATTAATCACAATAAACCATAATTCATCACATATCTCATAAAATCACCACCGTCAACACGGTACAAAAATCTGAATAAACTAACAAAAGTCAAATAGTCAAAGGACTATAAATGAAATATTCAGAACACAAAAAGGGCAAAGGTTACAGGTTACCTTTAATGGCAAATTCATTTGCGGTTTCAGGAATAGTGATTGCGAAACCGGGAGTCGGAGCGACAACACGGTCGGCAGCCCACATGGGTCCATCATCCATTGGATCATAATTTTGAAGAATATTAAGAAAGTGACGGAAGTGATTGATGTCAAGAATTGACGGATAGACAATTCTTGGGTGTTGAGGTGGGTTGTTTCTTTGATCGTAAGGAACTATTCTGTTTCGTCGACGAAGTCTTCGATTCAGAGTACGTTCAGGTTCAGGTAAAGGTTCATCAAGTTCAGAATTGGACGCACGTGTATGCATCCAAAGGAGAGATTGTTTGGGTCAGTTTGCCAAAAAACTGTACGGCGATTTTTTTGAAAAAGAGGGGAAGTTAAATTAATTTTCTAGAGTTGACTACCGAACAGCTTAAAAATCCCCGGCAACGACGCCAAAAACATTGATGTGTTTCAAAAGCTTTAAATTTATAAAGACTGAAAATACCAATTTTTATTATAGGGAAACACACGGGTAAAAGTATAACCCATGTATATAGTATAATCTTTTTAGGTAAGACCAGGTCGTCCACAGGGATTTGAGTAGTGTTCAAAAAATCAGAAAGAAAATAGACTTAAACAGTTTTTGTAACGCCCCTCTACGAGAAGGAGGCCGAAACATCATAATCATGGTGTCATATCAAAGCACAATAAAGGCATACAAACCTACAAGCGGGAAACCGGAATCAAACATCGGTCCCCTTCATAAAATAACTGTACATAACTGAAAAGAAAGTAATCTAAAGGTAGCTCTCATCCTAAGCTTAACCCTTTTTGCCCAAATCCCATCGCCATGTACCTGCCGTAAGAAACATGAAAAGAAATACGGCTGAGCATAATTGCTCAGTGAACGGATAAAATGATACAGTAAGATAGGTATAAATCATGAATAAATAAACATGAAGCAGCGGAATATGAATCGTCAGTGTCATGAGAGAATCTGTAAGATAAGTCATGAGAGAAAAGTAACATAGGAAAACATAATTAACATGGGTACAAGATGTCGTATGATATCATATGTGTTGTGGAGAAATTGAAGGGTACATCATGGGGAAACTGTGGAGCAAGCAAAACATGGGTAAAATGAGGTGAAAGACATTTTTGTAAATCATAAAAGTCATGGGGAAATATAGGAGTAAGTGAGTATCATGAAAACATACATAAGAGTTATGAGGAAAGTGGTAATATGTAAAGTCTGGATATTATGAGGTAAGAAATATCATGAAATGTCATAATTGTCATGAGGGAAACTGAGGAAAATACATCGTGAGAAACTAAGTGTGAAACATGTAAACATGGATAATATGGAGTAAAAGATGTCATGAGGAATAGGAATGAACATGTAAAGCATGGTTGTTAAGATGTAAACGTATAATGGAATATCATAGGTAGCATAACATAATAATAAGGATTTGCCCACGAGCTCATATAATCATACATAATAATAACGTGCATACATGCATAAAGTAGAGGGGATGCCTCAACATGTACTAGAGGGGTGACCTCTTATAATGAAATGGGTGGAGGGATCAACTCCAATGTGATGGGATGTAGAGCACACACCAACCAATCACCATGAAACGTATAAACATGTAAACTAGGATGCACCCATACGCCCCGAATAATAATGGCCAGACATGAAATAAAGTAACGTGAAAAGGGACGCCGCGTGAAATCACTCTCAACGCGAAAGAGTCATGACACAGGTGCCTCAAGTGTCATGGTCATGGTACCTCCATAACTAGGTGGTAAGTCACATAAATCATGGTCATGCATATATATATAGCTCGGGCAGTGGGACATGAAATAAACATGGAATAAATCATGGCAAAACATAGAAATGGGGAAGCATAGCAGTTCTGGGGAATGCTACTTAGGTTTAAGTAGGAAACTAAGACTGAGGAATCTCAGCTGCCTGTCTGGTTATATCCCTAAGTGGTGATGATTGATGTGTTTGGGGTGATAAGAATGGTGAAGATGTTATTATGGAAGGAGAGGACTCAGGTGTAGTGATCATTATAGGAAATAGAGGAAAGTCTACCCCAGAATAACCCTTGGAAACCCTTTTCATGTTGCTATACAGTTTTTGTGTAAAGGTAGGAGTAGGATAAGTTTTGGTGTGAGGTTGAAGAAGTCTCTTTTGTTTGTTTAAACATATTTGAAGAAATCTTAGATACATTAAAAACTTATGTGTGCTATCTAAATTCTTTACCATAGCATCAAAGATCATTTTTGAAAAATTGGAAGTCCTGTTTGTGGCCAAGAAAATTATAGCAGTTGCTATATTGCTACTAAATTGCTCCCAAGCTGTTGTCTTTGGACTTAAACAGTAAAGGATTGTATGAATGAAAAACCTCCACTAGGGAGAAAAGTGTCCCTTTTGAAATGTAAGTCTAGCAGAATCAGACACATACCCCATAAGAGCAAGTTGCTCAAAAATCTCTGTATTTGGTAAAGAAGTAATACCATCAGAGTCTTCCAACTTGAGGTGTCTTCTTAGATATGCTTCAATGATAGTCTTGACTTGTCCATCAATGCTAGCAGTTATTTCCACTTCTCCATCATCAGTTGTTCTAGCAGTAGTTGTACCCCAAAACTGTTGGATTAAGGAAACATATATCTGGGATTCGAGAAGGGAGCGAGTGTGTGCGCGAGAGCGAGTGTGTTTGACTAGCATTTAGAAAATCCACAATTTGATGAAAGGCTTCACTTCCCTCTGGCTTCTGTAAGTAGGCCACCATGTTGTGTTTGTCGCAAAACTCCAAATTTACCATTTGATGAGAGAAAAATACAATTAAAGTTCTGGGATGAGGTCATGGATGAGAGTATGTAAGCTTGGGAAGGTTAATTGAAGATAAAAAGAGTGGCGACTTATGGTTGTTGATTTGACCGCCTAAAATAATTTTGTTCTTTCTTGAATATAAAAAAGAAAATCATTACTAATTTAAAGGAATAATAATGAATCTCCAATTATCAAACCCTATAGGCTAGATAGTTGGCGCAAATATCTCAACGGCTAGAAATAAGTAGAAGGAAATACTGTTTATGTACAACCAGAACTAACGGTCATCAGCCAGTACTAATTTAGCCTAACATACAAACTTATAAGCCCAGACAGTACTAAAACATTTCATCAGTACTAAGCCAAATAAGTGTCATCAATAAAGACCTGTACAATCAAGATATCTCCTTTTTTTGCTTCTTGCATAAACAATGTCCTGATCCTTATCTTTCCTCTTTAAACCCATTGCTCAAACAGAATAGTTACCAAGGTTTCATACCATGCCTTGGAGCCTGATGCAACCCATAAAGTGCCCTTGTACCACCTTGTAAACTTTTCTGAAGGTGTCAGGAATCTTTAAATCCTGTTGTTGTAGTAACATAAACCTCTTCCTCAATTGTTCCAAAAATAATGCACTCTTCAATCCATTTGCTATACCATAAAAGCCTATAAAAAAAGCATAGTCATAAAAACAATCATATAGCCTCAAGTATCATGCACAGGAGAACAAAACTTCTTCAATATCCCTATACCTTCTTCTTGTCTATGACCCTGTGCAACCAACCTTGCTTTATTCCTAATCACAATCCCTCTTTCATCTTTCTTGTTTCTGAAGACCCATTTTGTCCAATGGCCCTCTTCCCATTAGGCAATTCCACAAGTTTCCAAACCTGTTGGAGCTTAAATTGTAGAATTCTCTTGCATAGGCTTCTACCCAAGATGATCATATAGAGCTTTAGCAATTTGCATGTAGTTTGGAACCCTGTGATAAGAAACAAGCATATAAACAAGTATTCAGGGTATCATGTGTTTTTTGTTCATATACAGCACTGAGAAACCCTTGTTCAGAAGTAGATTTTGTCATTCTTCTTGTCTAAATAGTAGACTTCACATCACCAATCACATTTTTAATTAGGTGATCTTTATGGATTCGTGTATTGGGAGTGGTTGGAACTGTATAGGAATTAGTGATGTTCCCCAAATCAACTTCTGGTTTATCTTCATCACTGAAGAACTCAACATGAGTGGTCTCAAGTGTATGACTAGCTCCTAATTTAAACATGTCTTTAGGGCTATCTTTTCATATGAACTAGCAGTATTAACTGATGGATCAACAGTATTAAGTTTAAAACGACCAGTATTATCTTTAGGACTAGCAGTATTAACATGTTGTCCAACAACATTAACTTCCTTAGGACTGTTATCATCTTCAGATTATCAATTTTCGCATCACTCTCATTATGTGACCATCTTCAACCTCTTTTGATCATCACAGTAGCATTTTGGTATCACCATTACCAACATCCTTTGGAAGGTTAAACAAAAGTTTTAAAAAAAAAGAATCATCTAGTCATAATTGGCAACACATTCAAACTTGACTAATACATCTTTCTGAGTATATGTAACCTGCATTCATATCTCCTTGGTACCTGCATATTTATTAGAAGATGTACCTGCAACAACAGGAACAAAAGTTCATAGATTTGGTTAGAGAATCAATATCAAACAGCCACTTTGACCATTCCCTTCTAGTCATAGGCTTATTCTCTAAGAACCCAATATGCAAGTTTTCTTCTACCCTCATGGTTCTTATGTTGTATACCCTAAAAGCTTTTCTACTCAAGGAATATCCAACAAAGAAACCTTCATCACTTTTGCCATCAAACTTGCCTAAATTGTCTAAAGTATTAGGAATGGTAACATGACATCTAAATGGTCTCATAAAGCTTAGAGCTGGTTTAAAACCCAAAAAGTATCATAAGATTCTATTATATTAGGCTTTGACTACTAAAACCTATTCAGTACATAACAAGCAGTACTAACTGCTTCAGCCCAAAATGTGGTAGTTAAACTTAGTAGTCAACTAACATGGTTTCGAAAACAGCCTCAATTAGTGTCCTTTCCTTCTCTCAGCACACCATTTTGCTAGAGGAGTCCTGTCTACACTATATACCCTCCATAATACCTTTTCTCTGCAAAAATTTTTATCCATACTTTAATTCTTAAATCCTATTCTATATCACTTCGCTTATTTTCACTTTCTTATCCATCTAGGTTTTTCTATTTCTTTGATAAAAGTTCTGAGAATCTCAATTGGTAATTCATCATTAGTAGTTAAGAAAAAAACCCAAGTAAAACCTTCAAAAATGCATCATGTGACTACTAATCAATACTTCTAATGCATTAAACGACTCATAAAATGTTAGACAAACAAATCCATATGAACATAAACAAAGCTTAGGTAATTGGATTCATAATTTTGGACTTACAAGAAGCTCTAGTTTTGCTTCGCTTTAAGCAAGCAACACAGTTTGGTCATTTTCAAAATGTTTTTTGTAGGCAAACCTCTTACAAGATTATCCTTAACAAGCTTATTTATGTTCTTAAAATTAATATGACCAAGTCTCCTATGCCAGAAAATCTATCCAACACTTAGGCGAGGAGCTTATGGGTCTTATAAGCTTATTTTACTATTAAAGTTTAAAGCTTTTTAGTTTTTAAGGCTATTTAGTATATAAAGCTCAAAAACTGATTCAATAATTAATATATAGTATATATATAATATATAACTAAATAATAATACCAAATAGTAATAGTATAGAGAGTATCCCGTTTGATATAAAAATTGCTTGAGGACAAACAATATTTTATCTCCCGGATGTCGTATCCCGACGAGAGATGAATTTGAAATCCACGAAAGCGTTTTGTTTGATGCTTGAATATCGAATATTTTTGTTTTTGGTTCTAAACTAAAAATTTAATTAAACTATTTAAAAACTAGATAGCAAATAGCGAGTAATTAAACGAAGAACGATATATTATAAAAGATATGCTTGCTAAGTGTATTGACTAGATCCTTAAGTGTGAATTAAACATACAATTAAGTCCTTATTGATGAACCAATATCTTTCTAACAAATTATCTTCTCACAACGTTGGCTTATATTGAAAACAACTCTTATTAAGATATCGATTACTAAATTATTACCTAATTATTCTTACGGCTTTTTCCCGCTCGAATAACCAAAACAATAATTTAAGTAATATAAAAATCACTAATCAATATTTTCTCCTCTTTATTAATCAGACTTAATTCTCTAAACAATTTAACACTTAACAAGCATATATAAAAATCTACTCACTACACATATTAATAAAACTAACACTAATCAACAAAGCAAACATTTTTAAACTAAATAATAAGCTACAACTACTAATAAGAGAAAAGGAAAAGAAAGAAAAACCCGATTAAAGAAAATGGAGACGAATTTAAACCACCCGATCTTATAAACTTAATTAAACACTAAAGATTAAAACTTTATTAGTTTTTATGACTACTTAGTTAATAAAGCTACAAACTTTATATACTAAATAGCCTTAAAAACTAAAAAGCTTTAAACTTTAATAGTAAAATAAGCTTATAAGACCCATAAGCTCCTCGCCTAAAGTGTTGGATAGATTTCATCAACATTAAAACAAACAAGGGTTAAGATGAACAAGATAATAATAAGCTACTAAGACAAAATAAGCTAGATTTTATTCTAAAGACAATAAGCTAATAAAAAGATGAAACTTTAGATCTAAATCTACCCGAAACTAAGGTGTTCAATCAAGTGAACTCTGATCGGGTATATTTAAGGATTTAGATCTAAGAAAATAAGCTAGAATTAAAAAGCAACAAACTTTATAATAGAAAATAAGCTAAAAAGACAAGATCTATTATTTTTAGATCTAATTCACCCGAAACTAAGGTGTTCAATCAAGTGAACAAGAGACGGGTATATTTAAGGATTAGATCTAAAAACAATAAGCTAGAAAAATAAGCAATCAAAAATAAGGTAAAATAAGCTCACTCGAAAAGCTCTAATTCAAAAACAATATAAAATAAGCTAGTCTAAATAAGCTATTAAAGAAGCTTATTAGAATATAAGCTTAAGAGATCGGATCAAAAAATAAGCTATAAGCATGAGCTTATTTGGAAATAAGCACAAGAAGAGAAAGAGTAGAAGAATAAGCATTAAGAAATAATAAGCATTAAATAAAAACCAACCTTAAACATCTTCATTAATAAGCTCAAAATCTTGATTACAATAAGCTAAATAAGCTATAAAAGCCTTTACAATAAGCAAACTAATAAGCTAAAAGACATAAAAAAAATAAGCTACACTACTCCTACACTATATTGAAAATAAACTAAATCTAACACCCAAATGAGCTGCTATGCGTGTGTATTTATAACCCAAAGTGGGCAGGGGTAATTTCGTCTTTTTAGTGCTTCGTCCAATCAAAGTTACAGATCTAGGGGCATTTTGGTCATTTAACAGCTCTCACTAACTCATTCATTGCCAATTGTTGGCAGGGAAAGCGCGTCCTGACAACTCATAACAGCTGGAGCCACCAATCTTTGCTTGCCACGTGTGCTTCTGGATCATTTCTCATACTGACAACCTCGTACACCTGCACAGTACCTCGTACTCCAATCATTAGAATGCCACGTGTCACCACCTGAGTGGTGCCACGTGGTGTAATTACGGTTCCGGCATCGTCACCGGACCACCGGTCAACGGCGGAGGTCAACGGTGGCATCGACGGTAAACGGTGGCGGTCAACGACGGTCAACGGTGGTGAACGGCGGCGAACCATTGTTGACCGGTGGTCAACCACCGCCGGACCATCGCCGGACCACCGGTCAATGGTGGTTGACCGCCAGTCAACAGCCAGGTCTGGATCGGGTCATGGGCCGGGTCTGGATCGGGTCATGGGCCGGGTCGAGTCGGGTCCTGGGCCAGGTCAGGTCAGGTCAGGCCTCCACGTGGCATGCCACGTGGATCCATGTGTCAGCCACGTGGGTGATGACGTGGCATGAGGGGGGATTTTATCCTTTGCATATTCGAACTCGGGACCTCTTAGGTAGAAGCCAATGACTCTAACCGTTGGGCTAGAACATGGTTCTAATTATATTATGCCATTTTTAATATATAAGGGTTAATATGTCTGGTCAGATTCATTAATATAAAAGGTTCCATAATGGCGAAAAAGGTTCAAAATAAAAAGGTTCAAATATGAAAGGTCGGTACCGTTGGACTCGTAATTTCGCGCTCTATATAATGGTGTAATCAAGGAATATTAACGACTTCGTTTGAACCTCGATAAACGTAAAAACGTCGTCGAAAGTCAACCGAAAATTACCGTTTTTGCTTTGTTTTCAATCATTTGTACCTGTAAGACATAAAAACACAATACAAACATATTTGCAACATATTTATCCATATTTTAGTGTTTTAGTCCGTTTATTAGCATTTTCCGAGGTTAAAATGATGTGTGTTTTAGCACATATCAAAATTCCTCCACACTAAGCCATTGTTGTTCCTACACGCAATGTAAATAAAACACGCCCGGAAATAAATTATTAAATCCCCTTTTAACCTATGACCCCTCACAATCAAACAAGAACAGAAAAGGTCCATTAAGAAGGTTCAAAAATTATTTATCTCGAAAGCGCCCCCGTTTTAACCACTTATTTATTAATAGATAAAAAACTAAAATAAAAATTAAATAAAATTATTTAAAGGCTTAAAGAACGGGAGTTCGTCATCCTTGATTTTTCACATTCCCTAAACTAAGCTTAAAACGAAATCACAGTTAAATATAAGATTAGACGCTAACACTACTCATAAATGCTAATTGTGTAAGTATAAACTTAAATTTTCGCTCCCATTATTCCTAATTTCCTCTAAGGATTTTTTTTTATTGGTGACAAATAAATTATGTCCTTATTATCATAAAGGTGCCCGGTTTAGACCACAATTAGTTTGAAATCCTTTCCTAAAGAGACGATATGGTGAGAATAAGGTCCACATTAAGGTTCTAATTTCGCATGATTTAGGGGTTATCCTTTTTATTTCATCCGCAACAACTCAACTACGAGTCCAGAGAAGGAGGCTTTATTTAGATAACCCCGAAGTCGAAATTTGGATTTATACTTATTATTATTGCAACATTATTAAACATCGGTCCTTTAGAAGGCTGCAACATCGGTTGTGAGCCGGCAAGATGCAGCAAACATATTTCGACCTCGGTAATTTCCTTGACCTTTTAGAAGGCTGCAACATCGGTTATGAGCCGGCAAGATGCAGCAAACTTTTATCAGTCTTGGATTATTATAACTATGTGCCTTATTTTAAAGACCGCAACATCGGTTGTGAGCCGGCAAGATGCAGTAAACTTTTATCAGCCCACAGTTTTTATTATTATTATTATTACCTTCACCCTTTAAACGACTGTCACATCGGTATGCGAGCCGACCATGATCCAGAAGTCTTATTTCGGCTTCGGTTTATTACATAATTATTATTATAGCCAAATTTCAAGTCCCGTGGTCTTTTAACAACTGCCACATCGGTATGCGAGCCGACCATGGTCCAGGAGTCTATTTCCCCACAACACTAACAAAACCTCGATGTGTACCTTACTTTCACCAGAAGGAATCTCTACGAAGTGATTTAAACTAAGAATCGCAAAAACCTAAAGCAACTTTATTTATTCAACAATTATATAGCGTTTAGTAAGCTGATGGGAGCAAAAAGCCATAATTAACCTCTATGAGCTCTAAAGATATCCAACTAATCCACGCTTAGCATCAAACTTATATTTAACTCTATCATATTTCGTCCTTTGCAAAATTTTAAAGTTGAGCAAACGCTTAGTCTCGAAAGCTAAAGGTAAAGCTAGAGTTCAAAACTCGGTCAAGTCAAAAGCTACCTAATTCTACGGGCCTACTTATTTATATATTTTTATATTTTCATCATTTTTTTTCATTATATATATATATATATATATATATATATATACATGATCAGGATTGAGGATTCCATAATAAGTAAAAGATCGAAGACCGGATGATTGGAGGATTGAAAAAAAGCATGGGTCTTCATGATCTTAAGGAATCCTACAAAAACGAAACCACATACCATAGAAAGAAGCACGCCCCCACACTTGGGCTATAAAATAACACACTAGCTTATTATTAAGAAAATAGAAAGAAGAAAAGACACGGGTTGCTTCCCGAGAAGCGCTTGTTTTTGTGCGAGTCTCTAGCTTGACTCTCCCCGAATTCCTTTGTCCTTGGGGCAGAAACAGAAGAATGGAAAAATCACCATCGGATTTTCATATGCCACCGGCTTAAAAGAAGAAAAATGAAAAGTGGAGATGCCAGGGTCAAAAATAGTATCCTCACTCCCGGATGAGAGAAGAAAAGGAGAAACCTCAGGGTAGGTGAGATACGGTAGAAAAATTCGAATGATAAATGTGAAGGGAAAGTAATCGTCATCTTCAACATTTGCAAAAACATCAATCTCACCCCCCTCTAAGTCAAAACATTCATCTTCGTGTAGCTCATCAAAATCGTTCTTCATGGTCGTATCGGGCACAACGTTAAAGCAAATCTTAACATCCGGTGGTTCCGGAGGAGGACGAGGAGATGATGGTTCATTAAAATGATCAAGGTTCATTAAAATGATCAAGGTTAGATGACTCAATTTCGAGAAAAGGAAGGGGGTCATTGCTAAGCAATTCTTCAAGAAAACGGATATCCCCTTCTGAGTCATAGTCGTCATTCTCAATACCCGGAGGCATCGAGTCGTCGGAAGCAAGAAATAAATCGATCTCCTCCATTTGAGAGTCACTATCCTCAACGGGGATAAGAGATGGAGAGGGAGACTGGATAATCGTATCAACATTTTCAGAATTACGTTCTTCTGGCGGTCGTGGAGATTAATTATCATACGACAAATTCTCAACAAGACGGATTTCTTCCTCTAGATCAAAGTCGGCTTCCTCAATTCCCGGTGGAATTGGATCGATATGAGCGAGTTCATCTGAGAACTACTTGAGAAGAGAATCAAACTTAGGAGAAGAAATTATCGAAGCATCAACCTTATCAGAAATGATTTCTTCATCAAAAAGAGGGTTCGAATAAATTTCCTTCGGAACGTCCTCATCGAAAAATGACTCATCGTCACTAGAGGTAGAATCGTCAAAGAGAGGATTGGAAAACGTTGAAAAAATTGTTGTTTGAGAATCATCACAATTGGGCACATCACACTCACATTCATCCTCGGAGAAATCCTCGGACTCACTTGAGTTTTAGACAAGGTTCTCAACACTGGACTTTATGAATTCGTCCGATTCCGTTTCCGGAATTGTGTCAAGATGCTTGTCCACCATGATGAGAGAGTCCGTTTTTGGTGAATCGGGTGCGATTACGGTAGAACATGTCATGAGATATTCTTGTGTTGCAAAAGAATACTCATCGTCGTCATCATCATAAGATGAGGTAGGCAAATTCCAACTTGGAGTATTTATATATTCTGCTAACTCCTCGTTTATACTTTGCAAATCTTGAAGAAGTTTGCTAAGCAATTCTTGTACCTCCTCGGATTGAGCATGCTTAATTTCAAGAAATTTGTCCCAAGCTTGTATTAAAGCCTTCGGTGTTTCTCTAAAAGATATACGATTAAATTTCTTTAAAAAGGTTTCAATAGAAATCATTAAGTCTTCTTTAGCTTGCAAAGTTTTCTCAGTTGTTTCTTGAGGAGGTTGATGAATGACGGGGAATTGCGGGGGTTGAATTTGGTTAAAACCGAAAGAATTGTAATCGTGAAAATTTTGATTCATCGGTAGACATTCAAAAGTCGTATGAGGGCCCCCGCAATTTTCACAATAAAGACTTTGTTGTTGAAAACTTGGTAAAGTTTGTGGAAACTCATCATAGTTTTGATTGTAGCATGGTTCCAGGTTTGGAACTTGCGGTGTACAATAGTGACCATAACGAGCATCTTTCCAGCAAAAATCACACAAGATTGGTTCATAGTGTGTGGGGTAGTCGGAAAAATTGAGAGAATTAGGATTTGTATCATATTTACAATGAAAACAAATTCCTCCATAACGCATATTTCCACACCTTTCGCAATTACATTGTAGACAAATCGAACCGTCTAAAGGACCTCCACACCTGTAGCAACTAGGTTGGTAATATGACGTCATTAGAATTAAACAATATAGAGGATAAGAAGAAAGAATTAAACGGATTTGAAGTTAAAGAATAATATTTTTGAAATTTTTTATAAAGATAATAAAAATAAAAAATAATAAAAAAAATATTTTTGGTATTTTAAAATTTTAATGAAAGAAAATAAAATAGAAAAAGAAAAATATTTTTGGCTTTTATATTTTTTTATAAGTACGAAAATAAACTTTCAAGACGAAAGGATCTCTAAGGCACTAACTACAAACACTTCGCGTAAATCATACACCTCTCCCCGGCAACGGCGCCA
This sequence comes from Tanacetum coccineum, assembly GCA_026074375.1. Taxonomy (NCBI): domain Eukaryota; kingdom Viridiplantae; phylum Streptophyta; class Magnoliopsida; order Asterales; family Asteraceae; genus Tanacetum; species Tanacetum coccineum. The sequence goes on along the minus strand of BQNB010005088.1, from coordinate 43,923 downwards.
AAAACTGATTCGATAATTAATATATAGTATATATATAATATATAGCTAAATAATAATACCAAATAGTAATAGTATAGAGAGTATCTCGTTTGATATAAAAATTGCTTGAGGACAAACAATATTTTATCTCCCGGTGAATTTGAAATCCACGAAAGCTTTTTTTGATGGCTTGAATATCGAATATTTTGTTTTTTGTTTTAAACTAAAAATATATTAAAAATAAACTATATTAAAACTATATAGCAAATAGCGAGCATTAAACAAAACGATATATATAAAGGTATGCTTGCTAGAGAGTATTGATTAGATCCTTAATGTGAATTAAACATACAATTAAGTCCTATTGACGAACAATATTTCAAACGAATTATCTTCTCACAAACGTTGGCTTATATTGAAAACAACTATTATTAAGATATCGATTACTAAATTAATGTGTAATTATTCTTACGGCTTTTTTCCGCTCGAATAAAAAAACAATTATTTAAGTAATATAAAAATTACTAATCAATATTTTCCTTTTTTTACATTAATAACACTAATTCACTAAACATTTTAACACTTAGTAAGGCATGAAATAAAAATCTATTCGACTACGCAAATTAATTAAGCTAACACTAATCAACAAAGCAAACATAAACATCATAAGCTAAATAAATCTAAACTACTAAAATTGAAAAAAAAGAGAATAGACCCGATATGAGAACGCAATGATATAAAAACCACCCGAATCGCTTACAAACTTAAATAAACAAATAAGCTTAACACTTTAAAACCTTCTACTTCACTAGTTAGCAAATAAGGTGTCAACTTATCTACTAATTAATTCCATAAAAACCATAAAGTATAAACTTTATCTATAATCATCTATAAGACCCTTAAGCTTCGGCTTAGAGTTGGATAGATTATTATCAACATTAAAAAAACAAGGATTAAGAGGAACATGATAGATATTAAGGCTACTAAAGACAAAATAAGCTAGAATTATTCTAAAGACAATAAGCTAATAATATAAAAAATGAACATTAGATCTTAAATCTAACCCGAAACTAAGGTGTTCAATCAAGTGAACTCGGATCGGGTATATTTAAGGATTTAGATCTAAGAAAAATAAGCTATAATTAAAAAGCAACAAACTTTATACTAGAAAATAAGCTAAAAAGACAAGATCTATTATTTTTAGATCTAATTCACCCGAAACTAAGGTGTTCAATCAAGTGAACAAGAGACGGGTATATTTAAGGATTAGATCAAAAAACAATAAGCTAGAAAAATAAGCAATCGAAAATAAGCTAAAATAAGCTCACTCGAAAAGCTCTAAATCAAAAACAATATAAAATAAGCTAGTCTAAATAAGCTATTAAAGAAGCTTATTAGAATATAAGCTTAAGAGATCGGATCCAAAAATAAGCTATAAGCATGAGCTTATTTGGAAATAAGCAAAAGAAGAGAAAGAGTAGAAGAATAAGCATAAAAAGAAAATAAGCATTAAGAAATAATAAGCATTAAATAAAAACCAACCTTAAACATCTTCATTAATAAACTCAAAATCTTGATTACAATAAGCTAAATAAGCTATAAAAGCTTTTACAATAAGCAAACTAATAAGCTAAAAGACATAAAAATAAGTTACACTACTCCTACACTATATTGAGAATAAACTAAATCTAACACCCAAATGAGCTTCTATGGGTGTGTATTTATAACCCAAAGTGGCCAGGGGTAATTTCGTCTTTTCAGTGCTTCGTCCAATCAAAGTTACAGATCTAGGGGCATTTTGGTCATTTAACAGCTCCCACCAACTCATTTATTGCCAATTATTGGCAGGGAAAGCGCGTCCTGACAACTCATAACAGCTGGAGCCACCAATCTGTCCTTGACACGTGTGCTTCTAGATCATTCCTCATACTGACAACCTCGTACACCTGCACAATACCTCATACTCCAATCATTAGAATGCCACGTGTCACCACTTGACTGGTGCCACGTGGTGTAATTACTGTTCTGGCATCATCACCAGACCACCGGTCAACGACGGCGGTCAACGGTGACATCGACGGTCTACGGTGGCGGTCAACGGCGGTGAACCACCGTTGACCGATGGTCAACCACCGCCGGACCACCGGTCAACCACCGCCAGACCACCGGTCAATGGTAGTTGACTGCTAGTCAACAGCCACGTCTGGTTCAGGTCATGGGTCGGGTTAAGTCGGGTCCTGGGCCAGGTCGGGTCATGTCAAGCTGCCACATTGCATGCCACGTGGATCCACGTGTCAGCCACGTATATCCACGTGTCAGCCACGTGGATGCTGACGTGGCATGAGGGGGGATTTTACCCTCTGCATATTCGAACTCGGGTCCTCTTAGGTAGAAGCCAATGACTCTAACCGTTGGGCTAGAGCATGGTTCTAATTATATTATGCCATTTTTAATATATAAGGGTTAATATGTCTGGGTCAGATTCATTAATATAAAAGGTTCAATAATGGCAAAAAAGGTTCAAAATAAAAAGGTTCAAATATGAAAGGTCGGTACCGTTGGACTCGTAATTTCGTGCTCTTTATAATGGTGTGATCGAGGAATATTAACGACTATGGTTGAACCTCGATAAACGTAAAAACGTCATCGAAAGTCAACCGAAAATTACCGTTTTTGCTTTGTTTTCAATCCTTTGTACCTGTAAGACATAAAAACACAATACAAACATATTTGCAACATATTTATCCATATTTTAGTGTTTTAGTCCGTTTATTAGCATTTTCTAGGGTAAAAATGAGGTGTGTTTTAGCACATATCAGCATGCTAACACTAGTTCTGTGAATAACCTTGTGTTAATTTGATACATTCCTAGTTTAATCACATTTGTGTTTCTTACAGCTTCTCTTGTTGTTTGAGGTAAAATCTGTGTAGTGATTGGTTTTGATAAACCCTCTAACACATTAGTTTTGGTAACCGACTTTCCCTTTGAAAAATATTTTCTTTCAAGAGAGTCTAATAAAGGAGTCAGTTTGCCCAAAACTGATAGTTTTTAAATCCTGAGAGCATTTGGTTGTCGAACTACAGATGGTTTATCAAACTTAGTATCCACGTATTTTCCTTTAAACTTCTCAATGAGTTTGTTTAACTCACTTATTGCGATGTTCTTGTCTTGCAATTGAGCTTTCAAATCTTGAATTTGAAAATATTGTTAACGTTCACTTCGAAACAAAGAAGATTCATTTTGTTTCCACACTTTGTCATTTTTGAGTTGTTCTTTACACTATTGTAAATTTAGTTCAAGAGAAATTGAGTGTTTTTCAAGTTTAGCAAAACTTCATAAAAGCTCAATGTAAACTTCTTTACTGACAATTTCCTTGTGTTTGGAAAGCTCATTCGTAAGACGTTCACATTCTTTGATTTTGTCAAGATACAAACATTGCATTTCAGTTTGTTCATCTAAGTCAGCTAAAGAATGGAATATAAAATACATAATATCCTTTGACACATACTCTGGGAAAAGTTGATCATATTCATTTAAAAATTTTGCTTTGTCAGATTCAAGTTTGTCAACCTTTTTTCAAGTGATTGAACGTACTCTAAATCTGCAAACATCTCGTGTTTAAGGTCATTGTTAATACAAATAAACCGTAAAAACGTTAATTTATATTTTACGATCTATCCTTGTTTTGTTAATAAAAAAACATAAACTTGTCGAAAGTAGAAAATGAAATTCATTAGTTTTAAACCAATAGTTTATCTAACTCGTCTATTCATCAAATCATCCTTCATATTATAACACTTACACTCAAATCACATAAATACATTTTTAGAATAAACATTAACACTTTACATAAAAATATACAAAAACCCTTAAACATATTTACTTCATAGCTATAATCTTACAAGATTACAAATGACCTCTCAAGATTTTGCAAATCAAAATTCAGATTTAGTTACTGTACGCCGGTTCTGTGGACGATAACTGGCCGATTCTGTTCTACAACAGAACCGGGGAACACTAAAACTCAAGTCTATAAATACCAGCTCATTTCACTTGTTTAAGCATTGATAAATATTGTTTCTTTCTCTCATATTCAGTTACCAACTGATCTCTAATCATGTTTTCCTTTTAGTGTTTTGGTAGATTTCTTAATAGGAGAAGTTATACTGGGTTTTGCATACGAGATCAACTCTTAAAGCTCACTTTATGGCAAGAGTCTCTCATCTCATAAAGATCTACCTATTGATCTTGAAGCATCATTCATCTAATTCAATCAAGATGTGTATCATATAGTGATATGATCATTTAGAAATGTGTTGTGTAAAATAGTTGTGATAAAGATCTATCAAGATAAATCTTGGTGTAATGATTGGCACCTGGTAGAGGGCAAGCATTGTAAAGGTATTTTGTTCCTCTTTGTTGGAACATGGTATATACCTTAGTATCATGTAAAGTGTAAACAAGGGTTGGTTTGATTCTACCATGTAAGGAATCCGGTATTTAGCTTTGTACCGTTAAAAGGTGTAAGCGACGTTGTGAGGCTTCTTCGCTGATTAAAGGAGCATTGGTGACTAGTGGATTCGAACTCTCGAGTAGGTGACTCGGGGAGTGGAGTAGGGTAAAGAAGGTGTCCTTGTAGCCGAACCACTATAAATATCCTTGTCACGTACCCTTTAATATTGCTAACGCAATTATTTATATCCTTTTATCAATAGATCTAAAAATAATCAACCAGAAATGCTTAATCAAAATTTTCATTGGTGAAAACTATTTAACCCCCCCCCCCCTTCTAGTTTTCAACAATTGGTATCAAGAGCAGATTATCAAAGCTTTGTAAAGTATACTGTATTTTAAAAACGTTAAAAACCGATCAAATGAATTTTAAAAACTACAATTATTTTTTAGATCTATTATGTTACTTTTTTTCTTAAAAACTCTTTGAAGGATGATCAAGAAAAAAGGAAAATTGTTGCTCTAGGACAAAATCTCATCCTGGCCTAACAAGCCGGTTCCACCGGTTCAGTTTAAGAATGGAACCGACCAAGCTCAGGTAATCGAATCGCGGATCTGACCAAAATTTCTCTCCGAACTTAAAATTTTTAAATGGGCCGAATTATAATAAAAAAAATGGCGTGCTCTTATATTTGCAAAATCTCCTTGACATTTTAATCAGGCTAAATATGATCAATTCATATAAACCATTTGTTTTAATTCTTTTCAAAAAAATTATATATTCTTTTGATAATAATTTTTTTTGTCATGATCACGTGTCGCAAATTCACAATACCATAAGGTACACAATCTCTTATCCCTTCTACTTGAGTTGCTCATCGTGCTCATATTTTGTTTATAAAATAATTGTAAAGTGCTATGTAATCTATCCTTCTAAAAATATTATTGTGTTATTTTTGAGTCTAGCACACTCTAGCAACTTCTTTTCTCGAATCCTTCCTTTAAACTCACTACTCGTCTGAGATACGATGTCTAAACACAAAATATCGAATATGAAGCCTGACTATTCAAAATTCAAAACCTCTTTCACCCTTTTCCCATAAAAACCAACGATACATCTCCTCTAATATAAAAATCCACTCTTCTCCATCATCTATCATTCATTTCAAAAATAAAACCTTTCTACTTTCCCTCTCACTTAAAAATACCAATCAACTCATTGAAGCCCTCTTGGAGATTTTAAGTCTTGTCCTAGTCGTCATCATCATCTCGCTACTAATGCTCATATACCCTATGCTCAAGTTCCCACATGGAGACGTATTCTTTATTTTGGCTTTCTATATTACTATTGTATTTTCAATTCTCTGTATCGCAATGTTTATTGAAACAAAATATATGTAATCCTCTTTGCGTTGGCTATTTATCTCTTTTATCTCGTCTTCAATTTCTTTTGTAGCACTCATTCTTCATATCGGCAAAATATAAAAACTACAACAAACAAAAATATATATAAAGATATAACATTTTATTTTAAATAATAAAAAAAATTATAATAATAGTAAAATTGGATTTTCTGGAAAATAAATAAAATATTTTCTGTTTAAGTCCTTAGCCGGTTCTCTTGAGAACTAAAGCTGGTTCTCTTCTGAGAACAGAACTGGCGGAACCGGGCAACTGACAGAACAAATGGTCACCCTCTTTTTATCTCTTCATTGTTTCGAAAACCCTCTTCCTAAAAAACCTCCATTGACGAACAATAACCACCATCACCATTTTCTCAAAACCTTCATCTTCAAATCGATCAAATCCTTTCACTGTAAGTTTTAATTATGTTTAACACCTTTAGTTTATGTTAAACTTGAAAAGTCTAATTTTTAGGGCTCCCATTTTACTAATTCAATTCATCATCGAAATTAACACAATTATGCATCCAAGACGACATTAGTTAGTAATTGCTTCTTATTCTCAGTTTGAAAAATGACCCATGCATAAAATCCCAATGTCAAACTACGTAAAGCAAAAACAAAAAAATTGGCATTGTTAATAATCGTAAAAACAAATGAGTTGTTATCATCACGCGAAGAAGATTTTTAAAACCCTCTTTAAGAAAATTTTGACATTTTAAGATTATATTCCTTTTCTTCAATCGGAATTGGTTTTATTTATTCTATCGTTTGATTTTATATAGGAACACTATACCGAAATCCATCCACCTTGGTGACCATGATACCGCTCATTACATCCCTATCTATCACCGTACCGGAGGTTTCACCGGACATGAAAGAGAGATCTACAAGTCTCTCATATCACGTCTCATTCATGAGGGTCATGTTATCGACTCCACTTTTCTTGATGATCAACCCAACCTTCGTGCTACTTTCGCGGCTATTGGGTTTGATTGCCTTCTCGATATAAACGAAAAGATTTGTCCCATCTTTGAGCTTCAATTCTACAAAAGTGTTCGCATAATTCGTAAGCTAAATGGAACTATCGCCATTGCCTTCATCATTAACAACTTTGAAATAACTCTTAGGCTTGAGGAGTTCACTCGTATTCTTAAAATTCCTTGCCAAGGAATTTGTGTATACTCTCAAATGGCCCATCTCTTCCCTTCAAAATGGTGTTGACTCTAATCTTAAAATTTATCCTCTTCCTCATGAAGACGCATCCTTGATCCGTGACGCCTTATTCTATAAAAGGACTCAGCCCAAGACCCGAAAGATGAAAGGGGTTGATACCTTTCTTGACCCTTTTTAAATGATTGTTTCCGAGTTAAAAACTCATCTAAAGAAATGGGAAATCATACTGAGTGAAAATGCAGTAAGTCTCACCGGAAACAAGGGCCATCCTAACGCTTGTCTTTGCTACATGCTCTATTGCCTCACCATTGGAAAACACTTCAACCTTGCCTACTATATCGCTAACCGAATGGTGAGTGTGACCAAGAGTGCCGATATGACACTTCCTTACGGAATGATTCTCACTCGACTCTTTGAACATGTTTGTGTCAATCACCCATACTCCTTCTCAAATGAACTCTATCATGTAGATCACGTGATGATCCCTCTTTCCGAGAAAAGAGTTTTTCGATTCAAGGATAAAGGAAAAAGGCCTCATCTTCCAACTCCAACTCCTTCCAACTTCGAGTCATCCGATTCACCTTCTCCAACTCCCCACTAAGGGGTAATGAATGATCCTGTGAACAACTACACTCTTGATCCCATTCCTTACATGAACTAGCTTCCACCCATCGAATAAGGAGACTCCTCAGAATTCAAGAAACTTAGGGGATGTTCAAGTGCCTATTCCATTTTCTCTCCAAAAGGAAGTAGGGTGTGCTATTTGGTGTGAGTATTTGTGTTTGTTCTAAAAACAATTTAAAGCTTGTAATCTTAAGAATTGATCTTTATGTTAATCTCTTATGTTTAAGACAATTTGGATGTTATGTTATGATCAATAACGGTTTGTTGATATGAATTATTTCTTGTGTTTTATTCCATTGATTATATTAAAGGAGCGTTTGGCATAATTGATTTTTAGGGTTATCGACGTTCACTTGCTCTCATGAGCTCTCTTAGGACTATCTAGAAGAAGTAACTCTCAGGGAAAACAAGTTCTAGGAAATGCGTTAGATCACTAGTAAAAAATTTTGAAATTTTGGAACCATGGCTGGTTCAGCCGGTTCCATTTATAGCAAGTCGGTTCTATTGAACCAATAGAACTGGCAGCGCCGGTTCTACAATAGGTTTTCCCTCGTTTTGGGGTGTTAGATTTTTGAATTAAGGTCATAAATATGTTAGTTGCAGTTGTCTTGATCTAGTCCATAAGTTGAACATTTCTTGTTTGACTTAAAAGCCATCCTAATGATTGTGTTTAGGGAAATTCTAGTGGCTTAAGCATTTAATCTTCTTGCATGGCCTTTTTGTATAAATCTAGAGATCTTTGTTCATCATCCTCACTCAAAATCTAAAAATAATCTTCTCCATCTTGATCATCATACTCCATGGCTTCAAGTGCAAACTCCTCAACCTAAAATACTCCAAAGAAAATGCCACAAACCAATTTCATTAACATCTCTTCCAATGAGAGTTCACCAATCCAAATCCACCTTACAAATACTTCCCAACCTCTCAACACCACCAACACAACCATCATCACCAACCCCACCACCACTCTAGACACTACCCTTGGTCTCATAATTCAACCACCAACTTCCATCCAAACAACCCCTACTCTAGAACCATTCATGACACCATTAGCCCCTAGAGCTTTAACCTTATCTACTCTACCAAGTTTACCATTAGAACCTCATACCTACGTATCTTCCTTGAATGAAATACCACCAAGAACTACAAATCTATTGCCATAAGTCATTTCCTAAGGCTTATCCCAAACACTCCCTCAACCATCACTCATGGACTTTGAACCAACTTTCCTACCTATCAACCTCTCTAGGAGTAGGTTGAGTGCTCAACCCGAGCCATCCATGACTAGAGACCAAATACACCAAGAACTTAACCAACTTTACTCACTTGAACAAAACATCTAAGAAGCTATCCAAAATGCACAACATGTGCAAGAAAGTCTCATTCCTCCTACCTCCATCACCACCATACAAATGCCACCACCATTCTATCCTACGTCTACCTCAACTCAAATACCACCCTTTAGAACATCACTCTCTCTATCAAGTACCTTTGCCCCTCTTGATCAATCCCTTTGGATTGAAACCCCTCCTAGACCCTAAGTTCACACATGACCCCATTGCCAAAGAACCAAAACCATTGTCACCCACCTCCAAAATGAAATGAGGTCCATGTTAAACCATATTCTTGACTGTTTAAACCATCTCGCAAGCCAACTCCCATAGGATGATGATTGACAAGATCAAGTGACCTTAAGTTTTAGAAGCGTTAAGCAAATTAGATCACTAATCATGATTTTAGTTTTAGTTGACTTAGGTCAAGTTATTTTACTTCATGATTTGTATCTAATAAAGATTAAGTTATGTTTTACCAATCTTGTTTGATCTTGTGTTGTTCTTTTGTTTGGTTGTGGATCTTTATTTTTTTTTGTTGAATCATTGTTCTCTTTGTTTGTTAAAGTGATCTCCTTATTGTCCTCAGCTAAAAATTGTATAGATATTTAAAATAAAGTGCTTCCCGCCAAAGCTTGGTTTATGTTAACTTTGTGTGCAGGTCAGCCGGTTCGGTTCGGCTGCAAATCCAGTTCTATTCTGGAAACAGAACCGCCGGAACCGGCCACTCAGAAGTTCTCTAGTTATTTTTTTTATTGCATTCATATGATTAAATCTCTTAGATTAACATTATTTTACAGGTTTTTTCATCAATATAGGAGAGCATATTGTTACTCTTAATCTAACATATAAAACTTTCTTAAATCATTTGGAAATTCTTGACGATCCCATTTAGGGGGGCACTCGTCAAGAGGGAGCATTAAAATGGACTCTCCGTCAATTTCATTCTGATGTCTATCGAACCACCCTTCATATTGCATTCTTACATTATACATACATTATTACTAACACGTTTTTCTTATAGCTTTTCTCACCTCACTAGAAAACCTTGACGATCCCATCTCGGTCATCTTCGGTACATTGCACACAAGCATTTGATTCATTAAAGAAATCTATTTTTTATTATCCATTGCATCCCATTTCATTGCACTCTTGAGTTAGTTGTTCTTCGAAGCTCTTTTTGTTTCGACAAAAAGGGGGAGAAGGAAGTAAAAAACTCCAATTTGAAACACATAAATACATTTTTAGAATAAAAATAAACACTTTACATAAAAATATACAAAAACCCTTAAACATATTTACTTCATAGCTAACATATTTTCTCTATAAAATTTGAACATAATCTTACAAGATTACACATGATCTCTCAAGATTTTGCAAATCAAAATTTGGATTTAGTTACTGTACGCCGGTTCTATTGACGATAACTGGCCGACAGAACCAGCAGAATCGGGGAACACTAAAACTCAAGTCTATAAATACCAGCTCATTTCACTTGTTTAAGCATTGATAAATATTGTTTCTTTCTCTCATATTCAGTTACCAACTGATCTCTAATTATGTTTTCCTTTATTTTAGTGTTTTGGTAGATTTCTTAATAGGAGAAGTTCTACCGGGTTTTGCATACGAGATTAACTCTTAAAGCTCACTTTATGGCAAGAGTCTCTCATCTCATAAAGAACTACCTACTAATCTTGAAGCATCATTCATCTAATTCAATCAAGATGTGTATCATATAGTGATAGGATCATTTAGAAATGTGTTATGTAAAATAGTTGTGATAAAGATCTATCAAGATGAATCTTGGTGTAATGCTTGGCACCTAGTAGAGGGCAAGCATTGTAAAGGTATTTTGTTCCTCTTTGTTGGAACATGGTATATACCTTAGTATCATGTAAAGGGTAAACAAGGGTTGGTTTGATTCTACCATGTGAAGAATCCGGTATTTAGCTTTGTACGGTTGAAAGGTATAAGCGATGTTGTGAGGCTTCTCTGTCGATTAAAGGAGCATTAGTGACTAGTGGATTCGAACTCTCGAGTAGATGACTCAAGGATTGGAGTAGGTCAAGGAAGGTGTCCTTGTATCCGAACCACTATAAATATCCTTGTCACATATCCTTTAATATTGCTAACACAATTATTTATATCCTTTCATCAATAGATCTACAAATAATCAACCAGAAATGCTTAATCAAAATTTTCATTTGTGAAAACTATTCAACCTCCCTTTCTAGTTTTCAACAGTCATGTTCAAATTAAAAACCATCATTAATTTATTTTGTTGCAAGTGGAATTAAAAAAAATCAAAAGCACAGTCATATCTTAAATAGTTGGTTGACGCCATTGATTATGCATATGTTTTTCCTAAGCTAAATCAATAATTTCTTTGAAATGATTTATGTTATTTGTCATTACATTAAAAGCTTCTCTACTCTTGCTTAAAGATTTTTGAGTAGGTAGAAAATGTATATTTTTTGCAATATGAGGCTTGTATTTAACAAAAGATTTTCTCCACATTTTCTTTCGAGTTTCATTGGCGTAATACTACTGATTAAGATATTCCCGTGTTGGTGGTCTAAAGATTTCATAAAGACTGTTTTGATGTCTATAATCATATGGTTTAATAATTTCCTTATGTAATTTTAATCTACTCTCTTGTTCAAGAGTCAATGTCTCTTCCTTATCAGGGGAAAATATGTTTGCAAGATCATCTTTGTCATATGGGATCTCATACAAACATGGTTTTTCAGATTGAGCTTTCTTGAGGTACTTAGGATTTGCAAAACTTGGTCTTCCATTATATGATGAACTCGGTCTAGGAGCTGACATATGAATGGTTTGAATTGATTGATTTTGTTTATAGACAATGTCGTTTAAAACTTTACTTGTTTTTCCACCGTAATTAGTTTTTCATGATCTTTTTCGTTACCTTATTTTTCTCTTTGATAAGACTTTCATATCATGAAATTGTGTAAGAATTCTATTTTACTAACTCATCATTTTTCTCTTTTTCTACAAAAATTTCATATACTTTTGTTTTCAAAACTTATTTTGTGTCAATTTCATGTTAAGCTAATAATCCTAGAGTTTCTTTTAATTTACGTTCAAGTTTATCATTTTCAATTGTACAATCATGGTATCTTTTGTACTTCTCAAGCTCAATCTCTTTGTCATGAAGTGCAACTAAATCTCGAGTTCTATTAAACTCATCAAGAATAGATTTGCACTCTTTTATTTCCTGAGCGAGTGATGCGTTTACTTTCTTTAATTGCTTTTTAATCCTTTTGTTTTCATTAGTTTTAAGTTTTAAATTTGCAATTAAATTAGCAAGCATAGCACGCTTATCATCACATTCTTTGGCATTTTGGTCAGTCTGATTATCATTAGCACAGATACCCGATGAATCAGGAATGACATTACTATCAACCTTTTCCACCATATATGTGTCATTAATAGATTCAGGTTGCTCAGAATGTTGTCTGTCATCACATTATAGTCATCATTGGATTGTACCTGTTCTAATAGTTTAGCATCAAAGGTAGGTCATGATTTTGTAGTAACGACCTCCTGAGTCTTTGCCATGAAACTGTAATGTGCTTCCAATTTTTCATCCGTATCATCCAGCCAGTCAGTCTGCTCTGTACATAATGAAACACCTTTCTCTGCTTGTTTACAAAGCAACATCTTCTCTTTGTGATAAGTGTAATCTTTTGCCTTTTTAGTTTCCTACACTCCTTAGCAAGATGCCCAAATTCCTTATAATTGAAACACTGTATCCTAGTCTCCTGCACTACCTGACTTCCTACAGTTTCCCTAGTCCCAGCAACAGTCACTGTCCTCTGATTCCCAAACTGCCAAGTCTGATTTTCATTCATGTATATTGGAGAAGTATCCACACTCTTGTTTCTGGTGTTTGAAGAAGTTATGAGGTTATTGTTGGTAGGTTTGTAGCTCTTTTTGAAGTACTTTGCAGTGAGTGCCAAGTTTTTCTGCATATCTTTATCTCTCTAAGCTTGTTCTGGATCACTCTCTACTTTAGAAGCTGACTCAGATAGAGGTATAATAGGTTTGGCTATCTCTTTACCTTTGTTTCGGGTAGTTGCATGAGATATTGTTGAAGATGATTGTTTCGATGTTGGTGCGTATGATTTATGAGATTTTGGTGCTTTATAATACGTATCTGGATGTTGTTGTGTAGCAACAATAAGTGCAAGTGGATTTGCATTCCTGCCTATCTTTTCAGCACGGATTTCATTAACTTCTTTCTAATACTATTTGAGAATGTGAAATAGCTTGTGATATGAGTCTTTGACCAAGTCAGCGGTTTGCTTGACAACAGTCACAAATCTTGACCATTATGGTTGAAGTTGTTGAAGAAACTAAACATTTAGTTGCATAGTTGCAACTTCCAACTAGTTTCTTACCATTTCATTCATCATCGTATAAAATCTTGAGTAGTAAGACTCAATTGACTCCCCGTCTCTTGAAGTAAACTTGCCAAATTCCTAAAACATATTAGTCTTGACATCCTGCTTGTTAAGTGACTCACCTTGCTGTAATCTTTCAATAGCTACCCACATATCTCTAGTTGTAGTACAAGCATCAACAGTTGAATAATTGTCATCCCTAATTCCAGTCAATTTCATCCGTTCCATGGATCTACTTGGGGCAGTTCTGGCATACTTTATAAGAAGATGGATCAAAGTATAGGCTAAAGTTTGTGCTTGATCAGAAAGAGATCACAATGACTCTTAATGATTTCAGAAGAATCTTTCATCTGCCTCAAGCTACTGATAACAACCATGAACAATTTGTTATTGCTCCAAAGTATTCTAAAATGGTTCCATTCTTTCTGAATACTCTTGTTTTTACTCTGGAGTTAAGATCACCATCCAACTTCAAGACTATGGCACTTGTAGAACCATGGCGAACACTTGGCAAGATATTTGCTCGATGTCTTACTACGCGAGTCACTGGTCATGATCAACCGCCTTTGCAGATTATGCAGATGTTATATTGTTTTGTCAACAATCTACATGTAGATTATGCTGAGCTACTTTAGGAAGGATTGCACTATGAACTCAAAAATCCATCAACACAAATTCCTTATCCAAGATTCATAAAAATCATTGTAGGACACTACATGACTGTATTCCTTAAAATTTCTAGCAAAGCTCGTGATAAGTACCACAATTTGGAAGATGATGCGATGGTTAAGAACATATTCAATTCAGGAAAGCATAAGGACGATGTTGGAATTAAGATTCCAAGTTGGATGATCACGAATGAGATGAAGCTCACGGATCATTATCGGATGTATGTTGTGGTGTTGGGGTAGATGTTCCTATGACTTAGTCATAGCCGATTGAGTCTACCCAGGGAACGTATAGGACAACTAGCGCCCCTAGGACACCTAACCCTGATGTAGCTAAAAGAGAATCAAGTGCTTCACGAAAGTCTACTGTCATTAGACTTTGTATTCCACCAAGATAATCATAACGACGTACTCCACCAGCACCAATCTCAACTACTGCTGAGGCCGATGACATAATCTTACAAAATACCATACAAACGAAGTCTTGTTGAGCATAAAAGTCATGATGAGCTTGAAGCAAAGCAAAATGTATAAAAAGTTGAGGAGCACTTAATTGCTGAGGAGATTGAGAAATTGGTAGAAGGTTCGAAGAATGTTGAAAATGTCGAGTTTGATAGTTCCACCCTTAGGCAAAATGATAATACAGTTGATCCCGTCATTAGGTTAAAGCCCAGGATTGATAAGGAACGTTCGGAGGTGGAGTTAACTGCTATTGAACAAGAGTCAGCAGAAGATGATTATGAGTTGAAATGAATGGAGAAAGGGAAGCGTGCAGAGGAGTCTAGGAGTACACCATCCCCTGCAGCAATTAGATCCCTAGGACTCATTCTACTCTCATATCTTCGGATAATGAGAAACTCTAGGAATTGACGGTAAATGATCCACCACCTTCATCTTCAACACCATCATCATATTCACCAAGATACAAAATATCTTCTACAAACTGACTTTTATCCTTATTCAAACCTAAGACTGGATGCTTCAAACGATACAAGAGTTTCTTTGATGAATTACAAGGACGCTACAGGTATTTGTGTGAACATTTAAAGACAAGGTCCATGCCAAGAAAGATGTTTAATGTGCTTGCTCAAAATCTGCAAGAAGTCATGGAAGAGTCGTTACCTAAAATGGTAGATGATCGAGTCAAGGAGCTGACAAAGACACAAGTTCCTGTATATATGTTTCACAAGGGCTTATCATGAAAAGAGAAAAGAGTCAAGCGAAAGTGGCCAAGATGATTACAGATGCAATTTAGCAGGAATGCGAGAATCTTCGATCCGAAATTTCTTCGCAGATTAATGATGCTATCTCTAACCACATTCTCTCGCAGGTTGATTCATCGGTCAGGAATTATATGTCAGGTCATATTTTGCATGTGCATCCGACTCAAGCCACACCAACCTCTGTACAAGAACAATAATAACAACTCTATCTGACCATGAGAGACAATCCTTGGCTGTAACAGGATGACTTACCAATTTGGTTCGCTCTCAAGTATAATTTTGAAAGATTTCATGTGGCTACTACTCCTTGTAGACCTTCTGCCGTTCGCCCAAGAGATCAGGATGATCCTCATGATGATGCTCATCCTCAGGGGGGGAATGATACAAAAAGGCAAAAGACATCTGAGCATGAAACCTTTGTGACTGGAGAATCATCATCTGGCCAAGATTATGAAAGTGAACCAGGTCCATCAATGTCAGGTAATCAAGAACAATCTGATGACTTTGATTTTTGGATGGATTCTTATGCCACAGATGATGATTAACTTCCTACTGAGAAAGTGCCTCAAGAACTTGTAGATGAAATGTCACAAACTGTGGATGAAGCTAAACTACGCAAAGTTGCTGATGAAATGTTAAGACAACAATGCACTTTAGGAGATGAACATCAATACCACATTGATCAGATGCAAAACTTCTTGAAGAATGACATTATGTGAGAAAGCAGATTAGAAATCTTAGTCTCGCCACATCCACAAAAGCCTAATCCAGTCGTTCAAAGTTTTCAAAGAGATCCAAAAGCTCCTGCACTATCTCTGGTTAATCAAGATCTACTGTACCTAAAGAAATGAAGCTCATGACCTGAAAAGATTGTGATGTCTCTTCATAAGTTTCATGCTGTTATATTTTATGATGATGATATTGAAGAGAGAACTTCTAGATGGGTAAAACATATGGTAAGAGTTTAATCATTATGCTCGAAAATACAATGCTTGATCATTGGAAGATACGCATGCCAAAGTTCCTTTTTACCATAAGAAACAAAAGGCTCGGAAAGCCAAAGGAAGAAGTCTACTCAAATTCAAAGATTGTTTAAATCATCAAGACTTATTGTGAGCACAAGTTAATAACAAAGACTATTGCAAGAAGAGCAAATAGTAGCATAGTGTCAATTACATAATCAGATTACAAGAACCTCAACGAGAATGATATTGAGGATATGTATCTGTTAATTTTTAACCACAAGGTAGACGACTATGCGAAGACTGGATTATTGTGGTCATTGTCAGTCTTCTTCAGGAGCACAGTGATCTGGGAAAGAGTACATAATTTTCAGCTAGTTGTGGAAAGCCATTAACAGAATATCAATCTTACTGCACCAACAATTACTTTCCTAGGTATTAAAAATACAAGATGTTCTTTATCGTCTCTGAACCTGTGTACGTCATTATATACGAGAACAGCAAGAAAGAAAAGAGAGTGATGAGACATTAAGAAATTCATAAGTTTTGTGATGCTACATTAAAAAGAGTCTTGGAAGGGTTAAAGAGCTACAATAATGATGTGAGGTATGGTTATGTGACTACAAGTCTCAATAAAGACGATGCTGAATACCTACAACTGTTTGGGGAGGAAATTGAAGAATGATTGAAGTATTGTGATTAAATGATACGGTAGGAAATGTACGTAAATGGAAGACCACTAGGATCAAGAAGGGAACGTCCAGAATAATCGACCCTTAGAGGGAGATTGTTAGGATCGTAAAAGTGTCGATTATGATACTTTAAGTGGTTTTATTTATTATTAGTGTTTAGACTTTATTTTTCAGGGAATAAAGTAGTTTGTAATAAGGTTTAATATGCTAAAAGTGATAAATAGCATATTTACTAAAGACTAGGGACTAAATAGCAAAATTAGGAAAATAAAGAAAGGGAAGCTTACGTCCCTCTCCTATAAATAGCCACCTAATCATCATTAGATGGTTAAGGCTTGTAACAAACTCTTTTCCCTCCCTTTTTCTCTTTTGTTATAAAATTTGGAAATTATGAAATACTTGCCTTCATCTCTTAATTATCTCTATTCTATATCGTTCAATATCGTGTGATTCAAGATAAATCAAGACTTAACAGTTCTTAAGCTTGGTAAAGAGTCTCGTCAGGCTCTTGCTGAAAGTTATTGATCTCCTTCATCTTTTTAGCAGTTCGGGCAGGTGGACAGTATTTGCTTAGAAATTTTGTCTTAAGAGTTTCCCAAGTAATAACTGAACCAGCTGGTTCATTCCTTAGCCATCTATTTGCAGCTCCAATAAGCGACATAGGGAAAACTCGAAGCATTATTTGAGCTTGAGTCAATTCAGGTATATGAAATAAGTCAACAATCTCAAGAACATTTTCTATGTTTTCATTTGAATCTTCATTATCTGATCCAGTGAAAGTATTATCACGTAATTCTTTGATAAATTGACCCTTCAATTTAAATCTAGCCTTTTCATCAATCTTAGGCCTAGCAATACCCGAGCCATAATCCTTTCGGGTCCTAGTCATGTATTCCTCCATAGTTGGCTCCCCCATTGCTTTTGCAACTTCTTCTTCACACTGATCTTCAAGATCAGAAAATAAATCAAATTTCGGTGAACTCGAATAATCACTCCCCGACAGCTGCGCCAAAAACTTGATGTGTCGTTATGCATAGGTAATTTATTATTCAAGTTTTACTATTTATATTTTGCCGACTTTACCTTTTAAAAAACACTAACAGGTAGTGTACCTGATCAGTTGTAGGTTCGTTGGTAAGAAGGGTGTTGATCACTGAGAGTGAGTGTTAATACTTAAGTCTATCAGTATTTTAGTTATCTAAGTTAGTTCTAATCTATTCTATGTTAAATCTAAGTTAAACCTAAACTAACGCAAAAGGAGGGTTTTCAGCCTAAGAGACCGGCATGAGTTTTGGTTTACCTAAACTAAGATGAGGGCGATTAACACACATAAGTTGACAGATAAAAGATAAAGAAGCGGTCAAGCCTAATGCAAGGAAAACGTATTAACCATATTTAATCTAATGAAACACAAGTTTTGTTTATAAGTGCAATGATTGTCTTATCTTGTTGGTGACATATCATTCCTAGGTTTAGACGGTACTTCTTCCTAAACCCTAGACTTAGCAATTCTGTCATAATTAACCAAATCCGCATAAAGCATTCATTGTTGATTATAATCTATCTTAGGAGGCAATAATGGTAATCTTATGTAATCCTAGCTCAACGAGACTTTACTAACTTATGGCTTAACGGCTCTTTATATACTAGTAGTCCACTATCCAGATCTTTATCCAAGGAATCAGAACGTTATTTGTTAGTCCTAGGTCACCTGCTAGTCTACCTATTTACTAAACCATGGGCAAAGACAGGTCATTAATTGTGATCTTATTACTCTAGATATATAAATTGTTGTATGTAGTTTTATCCCGGACTCTAGCTAACGCTCTATTTGTATTCCTAGATCCAGTTGAATGATAAGTTACACACATACTTAAGCACATAATCGAGTATCAATTGATAAACATAATCAACACTCAACGAATAAGCATACAATCTAAATAAAAAAAACTAAACATTAAATTATCATAAACATGGCTAATACCTGCCATTATAACTATACAAATGTCATAGATGAATGGTTAAATTAAATTAAACGATAATTAAATCGAACGATACTAAAAACCGAACGCGTATTTAGAGTATAGAAATTACAAGGGTTTTCCTATGAATTGAAATACTTTGCAGGACCTTTTTGGCTTCCCTTCTCTTCTGAAAATCGAACTTGGTGGTTAATGCCCTCTAAAACTCGTATTAGGGTTCGATATTTATAAGGCCTGGAATTTAGTCGATACGCCATATTGAAATGGTTTAATACGGCGTATTGGGGTAACTTGGAGCGGACTTCATGATTTTTATATGAATGTTCCATGACTTGTACTTGAATACGGCGTATGGCTTCTTCTGGATACGACATATAGATCTTTCCTTCGTGGATGTTGGGTGAAGTTTAGGGTACGGATATGCCGTATCTTCCTTGATGGATACGGCGTATAGGTTTTCAGAACAATAGATTTTATGATTTCTTCATTTAAGATCCAAAAGGCGTGTCTTTTGATTAACTTTCACTATGTGCTCGATAATTACTGCAAATCATAAATATAAGAAATTAAGTACCAATTCATGTATAAATAATGTAAAACGAGCAATTTAGCTAGGATAAATGATGCTATAAACTAGACGTTTTTTGATGTCATTAGCAAGATTAGCAATAAAAGAGAAGATAAGACATAAATAACATTACAAACGGAGCACAAGCGTGCTAGTTCATGTTTGGGTTCTGAATCATAAGTAAAACATGGTATCGACTTTATGATGTAGGATAACCAAACCAAAGTAGATTACTAATTGAATCAAGCTTCCTTCCTTCCTTTCTTCGTTCTCGTTAGCCTCCTTGTAGTGAAAGTGGGTTTTTTCTCTAAACCTTTACGGGGTTCTGGGAATGGAGAAGTAAGTTTTCAGAGCTAAGGTCGTCATTATTTATAGTATCGTCTCAGCTACGGTGTAACCATAAGTGTTGAGCTACACCGCATCTCAATAATGCACTAAATCTCGTGTGATCTTTATTAGCTACGGCGTAGCTGATTTCAAACTTTAGGTATATATAAATAATAATTCTACTTATATTAACCAAACCAAATCAAGTGACCCTTGAAAAGGTTTAAAGAAAGAAAATCAATGAAATCCGAGTAGTATATGATATTCCCGGGTCGTTTTTTCCAACGAGGAGTGCAAATTTGAGAGTCGAGAGTCGGTTTGATATTTGATGTTTGAATATAACAAGATTTAGATTGAGTTTTCTAATTCTATGGGAAAAATAGGTAAGGCACACTAAAAACGAAAGTTATTAAAGCTAAAACCCTAAAAACGAAAAAAAAAACGAAAACGGGACCAAATCTCGTTCTTTAAAAAAATAAATTCTACAAATTTAACCCTACGAAAGCAAATTTAATTTTTAACAATCCTAAATGATAAAAGAAAATTTTTAAAAAAGAATTATATTTTTTGACATTTATTTAATTTATTATGAATTAAAAACTATTTTTATCTAAATTAAATATTAAAAATACTAAACTGTTTATAAAAATTCTGAAAAAATTACAAAAAGTAGCGTGGACATTGCTAAATCTAAGAAAAATAAAAGTGTTGAAACAGCTTATCCAAATAAGATGTTAATAAGCTAAAACGGTTGTTAGCTTAAAAGGCCAAAAAGAGGTTAAAAGAATAATAGGTGCAAGTCATAACGGAAAAGACCCAAGGGCGCTAGTGGTTGTGTGGTGTGTGTTAAATATGTTGGTTGAGGTGAGGTTGAGGTGAGGTTGAGGTCAGGGGTTCGAGCCTTGCTCACCCATGATTTCCCTCAACTCCCAACATATTTTTATTTGCTAAAAAAATTTACAACTTTTTAGATAAGCAAATTTTAAGCAACTTTTGTAAAGGAATTATTTTTAAAACACTCAAATAAGCTTAGAAATAAGCTCAAAAAGCTGACAGAATGCTTAACTTAACTAAGTGACTAATGATCTAAACTGTTTGGCATTTCTAAAACTAAATAAGCTAATGAAAGACAAAATAAGCTAACACAGGCTTAAACATACACCTAATAAGCACTTAAACTGAAAATAAGCAAATAAAAAAAAGAGCTGAACTAAGCTTAAAATGACAGATTACTTAAAGGCTTTTTAACTTAAAATTTCTAAGCTAAAAGAGCTAATAAGCTTGAATAAGCTCTAACCTAAGCTGAATAAGCTAAAAGCACTTAAAACCTAACCTAATAAGCAAGACTAAACCTAAATAAAGCAAATACAATAAGCCAATAAGCTCAGATAAGCAAATAAGCTATTTGGCCAAAACTAAGAACAAAACAGCCAAAAGGGGCACTTTCTAGCTTATTTTTAAGCTAGAAAACAGATCCTTATGGCTTAGTGGCCTATATCACCAAAAAGCTTATGCAATAAGCTACAATAATCCACAAAGAAAAAGCATTTTGAAATTCATTTAAGCCATGAAAAAGCAATGAGAATAAGCTGATTCACACAGACAACAACACTTAGAAATTTTTCAAACTTTTTAAAACCCTACTTTTAAGCTTAAAAATAAGCCAACAAACAGATCCTTATGACTATAAGACCTCAAAACAGATCAAGATTGACCCTCAAAGAACACATTACAACTTTCAGAAATCATTTTGAAATTCAGGATAAGCAGGAAAAGCTAAATGAAAAAGCTGATTTTAAGACTTTGAAATACTTAACCACTTTTGACAGATTTATGCAAACACAAAAACTACACTTGCAGACTTAAAGACACCTACTCTAATACATCAAAAACATCAAATGGAGCATAAAAACATGAACTTCAAAAAATCTAAGACTAAGAATCAAGATTAACAGTTTTAAGTTAAGAAAATCTCACAGATTCAAACACTAAGTTCTAAAAATCTTAAAACTAAATTTTAACACTTAAAACCTTTTGAAAGTAAAGTTTATGACTAATTTAAGCTAAACTAAGTTGACCCAATAGTCTAAACCATTTTTGAACCATTTTGACCCACAAACTCAGTTAAACCAAACACCCCATTAAAAATCATTCTTGACATTTTAAATTTATTATCTTGATTTTAAGCCAAACTTTGCAAAGGCCAGATGTTAAATAAGTATAATAAGCAATGTTAAGCAAGTTTTAACCAAAGATAAGCACTTAAATAAGCTAGAACAGATTATGCTACTCAATAAGCTATTTTAGACAGATTTTTAAGAAAAACTTTGCACAAATGATTTTTATACTACAACCTAAGTATTTAAAGCACTAAACATCATTAATAAGCTAATATAAGCATATACAAACAGACAATAAGCACAATAAGCCAGAAATAAGCAAATAAGCAGGTTGAGTAAAAATAGAGAATGAAGCTTACAAAGGTCCAAAGTTGTTTTGGTGAATGAGTTGAGCACTCAAATCAACTTATAACCAACCTATAGCTTATCCACATAAGCACTAACCCATGGACATCCAAGATTTACCATGCTCCAAGTGATATTTTGACAATTTGAATGATTTTAAGTGAAAAGAGCTTAAAACTTTACAAACTATGAAAAAGCTTGTAAAGCTTAAGTAACAGCTTATATTTGATATCAAAAAGCTTATGAGAACTTATCAAACACTTTTGAAAACACAAAACAAATAAAGACTTGAAACCAGAAATTTGAGACTTAAAAACTTAGATTTTCATTAATTTAAAAAAACATTACAAGATTTGAAAGACATAAGCTAAACTACTTTAAGCTGAAAAGACTAAGCTAGATGCCTCATATGGGCTTACAAGGAGTCCTATTTATACTAAAATACTCCTAAGTCTTGCCCTTTGAAGTGTGTTTTCTATGTGAGGAGAAACAAGAGTGTGTTTCTTGTGTGAGGGGAAGTCTAAAATCATCTCAGCCTTCAATCTTGAGTGTCCACCAAGTCAAATGATCTCAACCCTTTATTTGGTCTTCAAAATCTTGACGAATGGAAGTGGAGGGGATTGCCAACATGGTATTAAGCCCATGTGAGGTGGGGTTAGATTAGGATGGTGATGGTTTTGTCTTGTGTTATAGGGGGGTGCAGGGAGGAAGACCCTGTTTAGGCAATTTGGTGCCAAAATGGGTTTTGTGTTTGTATTCTTGTTTTGGTGATAACAAGGATAAAGGTTTAAATTTTTACAACTTTGGCCCCTGAACTTGTGTATTATGTTTACATAGAAGGTCCTGTGGTGATAATTGGTATAGGGGAGTTGGCAGCTTCAGGCCCTCATGTTGTATGTTGTTATTGCATGGATAGTCCTTTTGGGACTTGTGGTGAAACAGACTTAACGGCCATATTGGTGGGCTGTTAAGTGGATTTGGGCTTATGAACTTGGGCCGAATATAATAGAAATGGCATTGGGCCATTTCTATTTTCTATTTAACTTGTATCTTCAATAACATTAATGGGCTGACCCGACCCATTAGATGGGTACGGGTTGACCCATCAAGTAATTCTTCGCTTTCGGCTTTGTTGTTGACTTTGACTTTTTTTTGACTTTTTGGTTGACTTTTTGACTTCGACTTTGTCTTTTCACGCTCTTTTAATTCCCGTGCTTGGTTTTGTCTGTTTTAGCTTTGTTTTTGTCCCTTTCTGGATATTCGGTACCTGCACAGTATATAAAGTAAAACACACATATATTTGGTATTTTATGTACGTTTTTAGTCATTTAGGCTCGTTTTTAAAGGTAAAAGGTATGTGTAATTAAGCACATACCAAAATCCCCCATACTAAGATATTGTCGTGTCCTCACGCAATGCCATAAATGAACACTTAGAAAACCAAGAATCTCAATCCCCCTCGACTAATTACCTCGAAAAGTAGCTAAGTGTTCATCGAGGGGAATTAAAGAATCAATAGTTTAGAAAAGCCCCGTTTTGACCATTTTTAAATATTTACACTTATTCACACACATATTTTTGTATTGTTCCTTTTTCTCATTTTTTGTACTTTTCTTTTTAAGCAACTAACTAACATGTTTGACTTTTGTTATTTTATAACTTTTAGGGATCATAGAATAAGAAACATTTCAATCCTGAAATGCCTCAAAAAGGATAAATTCATCGTTCCTGACTTTTCACTTATCCCAAACCAAGCTTAAAAACGAAATCACCGTTAAATATAAGTTAAGATGCTAACACTACTCATACTTGTACCTTGTGAAACTTTTCGCTCCCGGCAATTATTATATCTTAGGTGAATGTGCTTATTTTGAATTTCAACTATAGATCAACCTTTTTAAGAAAATTGCAATATTTCTATTGCTTTACGTTCCACCCAAGAATTATGATTTTGAAGGCGAGATCATCTCATGTAGCGACTTTCATCTTGGCATATCCCAACCTTGCGGCTAAGTAACCAGGCATTTGACACCCCACAAAGACTAGTATCAAGACTCACGGACCTTCGGTTTCAACACCCTTGGATTTCCCGTATATACATAAAATCATAACTTAAAATGAAATAGTCTTAGTTTAAAAGCATATTTAAATTTAAGAAAAAGAGATTTTCCCTATATTTATTAAATCACATTTACTACACTTAATATAATCACACATCCTTTAAACTAATGAAATCCTCGACCTTTTAGAAGGCTGCAACATCGGTTGTGAGCTGGCAAGATGCAGTAAACTTTTATCAGCCCACAGTTTATTATTATTACTATATTTTCATCATTTTTTTAACATATAATACCACGATATAGAGAAAATTTCTTTTTAGAAAATTTAAGTATAAATTTGAACTAAAATTATTGATATCGACTATACTTCAAAAATTATTGATTTAAGTTTAATTTTTGAAGAGAGCACGTATTATTAATCCGGTTAGAAGCTTATGGGAGAGAAAAGTCATAAACTACACTGATGAACTCTTAAGATTTCTAGCTAATCCTTGTTTAGCATCTAACTCATAATTAACTCTATCATTTTCCGTTCTTTGCAAAGATCCGCGAATGCTTAGTCTAAAAGTTAAGGAACAAGCTAGAGCTCAACACACTCGATCGAGTCAAAATTTATTCTTATTCTACCCAGTAGGAAAGTCAAAATTGTGACAAAACACTTATTTTCTTTTTGAAAATTTTTAAATTTTTTTTTCATTTTTTTGGATTTTTGGTGGTAAAAACAGGATTGCGTGAAAACAACGGCTGCAGGTAAAATCAAATCGATAGACCCCCCCATACTAGAACTAAACATTGTCCTCAATGTTTTAAGAAGGGTCTCTACGTAAATCTAAAGCCGTTTATTAAGTATGCTCAATGATAAACGTTAGTCAATAAGATTAGGATATTGGATTCCCATAATGAAGCTGAGGATTTGAAGCTCGAGTGAACGAAGGACAAAACCACGAGCACGAGAGGCTTCAAAAATCCGGGCAATCCTGGACACAAAACATAAAACACGAGAAAGGTAGAGGCGAGCCTCCTCACATCACAAAACACTTATACTTTACTACTATAATAGTTATACTAGGATAAGCATGGGTTGCCACCCATGAAGCGCTTGTTTAAGGTCACTTAGCTTGACCCGTCTCTGAATTTAGTTGTCCTTGGGGAAGGTTTGTAGATTCGGGATAACTATCAGTGGTATGTCCCCTCCAAAGTAGTGCTTGAGTCTATGACCGTTCACCTTGAAATTTGGCCCGTCGGTTTGAGATAACTCGACGGTGCCATAAGGGAAAACTTAGGCAACGGTGAACGGTCCGATCCAACGAGTTTTAAGTTTACCCGAGAAAATCTTCAATCGAGAATTAAAAAGAAGGACTCGGTCACCAACGTTGAAAACGCGGTTCTTGATTTTGGAGTCGTGGATCTTCTTTGTCTTTTCTTTGTAGATCAAAGAGTTCTCGTAGGCTTGATCACGAAGTTCATTTAATTCATTGAGTTGAACTTTCCGGCGATCACCCACGGACTTAAGGTCAAAGTTTGCATGTTTCAAGGCCCAATAGGCTTTGTGCTCGAGCTCGATCAGTAGATGACATGCCTTTCCGTACACGAGCTTGTAAGGAGTACGCCCAATGGGTGTTTTGAAAGCGGTACGGAAGGCCCATAGTGTGTCATCTAATTTATCTGACCAAGAGGCATGGTTCTCGCCTACGGTCCTTTCCAAAAAAAATTCAAACCACGGTTGGAGACTTCCACTTGCCCACTAGTTTGTGGGTGATACGCGGTAGCAAGGCGATGAGTGACACCGTACTTAAGCATGACCTTTGCGAATTGGTCATTGCAAAAGTGCGTACCGCGATCACTAATGATAGCGCGGGGAGTTCCAAACCGAGCAAAGAGAGATTCTAAAAATTTAACAACAACTCGGGCGTCGTTGGTGGGGAGCGCTTTTGCTTCAACCCATTTAGACAATGTGAGTCCCAAACTGAACAGATCTTTGCATCCTGCTAAGGGTGATAGCCAACTTGTATAAATACAGATTGACTATAGAGAAACACTGACTATGAATACTTATTGTATATGCGGAATCTACACAATAGTATTAAGAAGAATAATGAATAATAAACTTTGATTTCTATTAATTTGCTAATATGATTACAGATTACTAACTATGAGATATGATTGTATGAGATGAGATATATATTGAACTCACTCCTAACTATGCCGTGAGGGTTCCTTTTATTGACCAAGGATAAACCCTAACAGGCTTACAAAACGCGTAAAAGATAATACATATCTTTTCCTACAATATCTCATACATATCTCTTAAACGGTACTAACTATTTTATACTAACGGTACTAATTATCTGAGCAGTACTTAACACTTTGTACTGTCAGTACTAACTATAACTATCGGTACTAAGTCAGGTTTGTATAATTCCCAACAGACAAGTAATCGATGGCCACGAGTATATACTTGTTCCCTCGTGAAGACGGGAACGGTCCCATAAAATCGATGCCCCATACGTCGAAAATCTCGCAAACTTGGATGGCATTTTGGGGCATTTCATCTTTTTGCGAGATTTTCCCGTGACGTTGACAAGAGTCACATGATTTGACTAAGTCATGGGCATCACGATAGATTGTGGGCCAATAAAAACCAGAGTCAAACACCTTTTTGGCGGTGTAGTTCGGGCCATGATGTCCCCCGGTGGGTCCATTGTGGCAAGCCTTAAGAATATCAATGGCTTCTTGGCCGTGAACACACCGCCGAATGACTTGATCCGCACATATTTTAAACAAGAAGGGGTCGTCCCAAAAGTAATGCTTCACGTCTTTGAAGAATTTGTTCTTTTGTTGGGACGACATCCCTTTAACAACAAAGTTCCCCGCATGGTAATTAGCAAAATCAGCAAACCATGAGGGTACTAGAATCACCACGAAAAGATACCATACTAAGTGTTTCGAGAGGAAACATTTCATTTATTTCTTTTTTATCGAGCACACTTTGGTGAGGATTCTCTAATCGGGACAAATGGTCAGCCGCGAGGTTCTCGACTCCTTTTTTATCACGGATGATGATATCAAATTCTTGAAGGAGGATAACCCACCGGAGCAATCTCGGCTTAGCATCTTGCTTGTTAAAAAGGTATTTTAATGTCGAATGATCCGTATACACTATGTTTTTTGACAATACTAAGTAAGGCTGGAATTTCTCGAAAGCATACACCACGGCAAGTAATTCTTTTTCCATCATAGTGTAATGTGCTTGAGCATCCGTCATGGTCTTACTTGCATAGTGTATAGGCTGGAAATGTTTTGTTTTATGTTGCCCCAAGACCGCTCCTATTGCAAAATCACTCGCGTCACACATCAGCTCAAAAGGTAGGTCCTAATCGGAGGCAACTAATATTGGTGCTTCGGTCAATTTTTTCTTAAGTGTTTGAAAAGCTTCAATACACTCTTTGGAGAAGAAGAACGGAGTATCTTTTTCAAGAAGACGGGTCATCGGCCGGGTTATTTTTGAGAAATCTTGAATAAATCTACGATAAAACCCGTCATGACCAAGAAAACTCCGAATTCCTTTGACGGTGATGGGATGAGGTAGCTTAGCAATAACATCAACTTTAGCCTTATCAACCTCAATCCCGTTCTTGGAAATCTTATGGCCAAGGACAATTCCTTCCTTGACCATAAAGTGACTCTTTTCCTAATTTAGACAAAGAATGGTGTCTTAACACCGTTTAAGCATCTTGTCTAAATGGGAGAGGCAAGTTCTGAATGAATTCCCAAAGACTGAGAAGTCGTCCATAAAGACTTCCATCGTTTTTTTGATCATATCGTGAAAGATATCCTTCATACACCTTTGGAACGTGCCCGGTGCATTACATAAGCCGAAAGGCATGCGACGGTAGGAAAACGTTCCATAAGGACACGTGAATGTGGTCTTTTCTTGATCTTGAGGGTCGATGGGAATTTGAAAGTAACTCAAGAAACCGTCGAGAAAACAATAGTATTCGTTTCCCGCTAGTCTCTCAAGCATTTGGTCCATAAACGATAATGGAAAATGATCTTTACGGGTGGCATCATTTAACTTTCGGTAGTCAATGCATACACGCCATCCCGTAACCAATCGAGTAGGAATTAACTCGCTTTCTACATTTTCAACAACGGTAAAGCCACCCTTTTTCGGCACACAATGTACGGGGCTCACCCAAGGACTATCCCAGATAGGGTAAATCAATCCGGCATCAAGGAGTTTAAGAACCTCCTTTTTGATCACCTCGTGACCCTTCTTTGGTGTTGAATCGCCGGTTTGAAGTCATCCTCCATTAGAATCTTATGTGTACAAAATTCTGGGTTAATACCCTTAATGTCGGAAAGTTGCCAAGCGAGAGCTTGCTTGTGTGACTTTAAAACCTTTATAAGAGCGGATTTCTCCTCATCTTTCAAGTCTTTAGCAATTATGACGGGTAATTTGTCGGTACCCTCCAAAAATGCATATTCAAGATGAGGCGGTAAGTCCTTAAGTTCAACCTCGGGTGGTTCATCAATAGAAGATTTTTCATTTTTAGGTTCAAAAACTTTAAGTTCTTGTGGAGTGAGAGGTGGTGATGATGGATCATCATTAAGAAATTATTCAAGAAGAAGAATGTATCCCTCCGATTCATAGTAAGAGTCATCAATTTCCGGTGAAATTAGCTCATCTTCAATAACTAGGAAAGCATCGTTTCCTCGAGAAGAAAATCACTATCCCCGAAGGGAGTGAGAGTAGGAGAAGAGGTAGAAACAATTGGTTTCGTAGATGGAGTGGGATTGCCACTCACAAAAAATCCAAGAACTTCTTAAGAATACTCCTTACAAGCAACGTCAATGATGTCGATTCGGTTAACCGAATTATCATCATAATTAGAGGAGTATCTCGAAGTTTGATCAAGATTGAATGTTATGGCTTTATTACCAACACAAAGAGTTAATTCTCCTTCGTAAACATCAATCAAAGCACGTCCGGTATTTAAGAAGGATCTCCCGAGAATTAGGAGAACTCGAGGATCGGCATCAAAGTCAATGACTACAAAGTCAGCCAGAAAATGGAACTTTCCTACTTTTACGAAGACATCTTCGGCGACACCGATCGGTTGAGAAATTGACCGGTCCGCAAGTTCGAGAGTCATACAAGTAGGAGTAAGTTCGGGAAGGGAAAGATTTTTCCACACGGAAAGTGGCATGAGGTTAATGCTAGCGCCAAGATCAGCCAAGGCTAAGCATACATCCATTCCGGTAAAATCACACGGGATGAGAAATTTGCCGGGGACTCCAAGTTTTTTGGGTAACTTTTTGAGGATAACCGCCGAGAAATGCTCATTCAACGGAGTTCTTGCTAATTCAAACAATTTTTCTTTGTTGCTTAACAAACCCTTAATTGTTGAAGCAAATTTAGGCATGAGAATGAGAGCATCCGCGAAGCTAATGTCGAAATGCAAATCTTGGAAGATTTGGAAAATTTTCTCCATTTGGTTATTAGCCTTTTGGCAGAGCTTTTGGTCATTAAGTCTAGACGGATATGGAATTGACGGTTTCGGGTTAGGCTTCGGAGCACTAACGGGAGCTTCAACTGGCTCAACAACGGGAGCAACAACGGGCTCAGAATTTGGTACTTAAGTTTCAACTTGGACAACCGGAGGTTGGACGTCTTTGGTACTTCCGTTATTAGTAGGAGGCACCGTGTCCTTTGTCACCTCGGTTTCACGTTCCACTACTTTAGGAGAAGAAGAAGTAGTAGGAATCGTGGGTCCCTTATAAGCAACACCACTTCGGGTGGTGATACCTTTCAAATCTTCCCTCGGGTTAGTAATGGTGTTACTCGGAAGAGTTCCCGAACCCGAAGTAGAAGCGGTATTCATTTTCATGAATTGACCCAACATATTCTTAAGATCATTAGTAGAATTGGTCAATGTAGTCATGTTGGTTTGCATGTTTTTCAAAATGGCATCATTTGCCTTCATGTAGCTCGAGAATTCGGCATTCGTTACAACTTGCGGTTGAGGAATCAGAGCTTGATGAACCGGAGCTTGGTAAGGCGGGGCTTGATAAGCCAGAGCCGGGGCTTGATAAGCCGGAGTTGGGTTTTGAACATGATTAGCTCCTTGGAAAAATTGGTTTCGACCTTGGTTGTTTCCTTGATTCCTATTCTGATTCTGATTTTGATTGTTTCGATTTTGATTTTGATTCACATTAAACCCTGGTGGTCCGAGATAATTGTCCGAACGATAGCTAAGCAAATTACGGTTACCTTGAGGTTGGTAAGTATTACCACCTTGATTGTAGGCTCCCGCAGCATATACGTTCTGAGTTTGGCCAACGGTGGCTGGACAATTAATGTAAGAATGAGGACCACCACAAGTTTCGCAACTCGGTGTTACGGAATTAACTTGTTGGTTTGTTTGAAGCATTTTCATTAAGTTCTTGTTGATTTCCGCCATTTCAAGCTTAAGGGCTGCTATTTCCGGATTAGAAGAAGTGATAGAACTAGATGACTCACTCCGTTGGGCTGAAGTGTCCCAATCATTATGGTTAGCGATCATATTCTTGATGAGATCATAGTACTCTTCGGGTCGTCTTTTCATAAAAGTACCACCGGCAGCAGCGTTGATAGTATCACGATACCTCAATGTTAACCCGTTATAGAAAGTATCTATTTGAGTTATGGGTAACATGTTGTGGTTAGGACATCGATCAATTAAAAGCTTGTAACGTTCCCATGCTTCGAATAACGATTCATCGGGTTCTTGATGGAAATTCGTAATATCATTTCTCAACTTGGTCACCATAGAGGGTGGGAAGTATATTCCGAGAAACATTTTTGCCATTTGGTCAAAGATGGTGATAGAATTCCTTGGCAAACGATCAAACCATTCGGCGGCATGATGTTGCAAGGAGTAAGGGAAGAGATCTAAACGAAGGGCGTCATCGGAGACCCCATTCACTTTCATACTTTGGGTGACATGCAAAAACTTGTCAAGATGCTTGTTGGCATCATCACCTGGCCCATGAAATAGACACGAATTTTGAACTTGTTGAATCATGTCATTCTTAAGTCCAAAATTAGTTTCCTGAATTGCAATCGGGGCAATTGGTCCACCCCGACCATTCAAAGTTGATTGGCACAACTCCTACATCGTTCACAAGTCGAGAACTGGTAAACCACCTCCCACAGGAGGTAGTCCGTCATCACCGTTTCCGTTAGCAGCCATGTTGATTTCTTCAAAATCGTTTAAAGAATTAGGATCAACGCGAGTTCTTTTTCGGATTGTACGTTCGGGATCTTCGAGAGGTGGAAAAAGATTCCTTGTCGAAGATCGAGTGCTCATGCACTAAAAAGAAATGTAAAAAGAGAAATTATACTAATTAATTTTTTTTGGTTTTTCAACAATTGATTCACAAAGATTTATTTCAATGACGGACAATGAGACAAGACAACTTAAACCTAATAATCAACAAGCTTCACGGTAGCTCTCTAAAAGAAAAAACGCACAAAGGAGCAGAGGAGTAGGAAAGCGCGAAGCTATTAAAAACATTCTCCTTTAGGGTCGTAATTCCTTGGAACAACCCTCCTTATACCCCTCTTATAGTTTGTTTAACTTTCAAAGGTGAGCCGTACCTCGCAAGTGACACAAAAGGCAAGTTTTTGATCTTTGGTTTGGGAACTTATTAATGATAATACTTAAAGTTGAGAGTATTATGTAATTGATTCATTTTATTTATATATAAGGATAATTTTCTATATTTTTGATTTTTCTTGTCTTATATATATAATAAAAAAGAAAAAGAAAATCTTTTTGTATTTAATTTTTTTATAAGAAAATAAGCAAAATAACTTCACACGGAAGGATCTTCAAAGCAATAATTGTCAAACGTCGGAAACGACAATCGTCTTACACTCCTCCCCGGCAACGGCGCCAAAAATTGACTTCTCGCTTTAGGTATATATAAATAATAATATATAATATACTACTTATATTAACCCAAAACCAAATCAAGTATCCCTTGAAAAGGTTTAAATAAAGAAAATCAATGAAATCCGAGTAGTATATGATATTCCCGGGTCGTTTTTCCCAACGAGGAGTGAAAATTTGAGAGTCGAGAGTCGGTTTGATATTTGATGTTTGAATGGAGCAAGATTTGATTGGATTTGATTTCTAAATCTACGAGAAAGACAAATAAGGCATTCTATTCTAACAACTAAGGCAATTAACAAAGAAATCAAATAACGGGAATCCTAAAACGCGTCTAAATTATCAACTAAATTAAAATTAACCCTAAAAATGCAAACTTAGTTTCTAAACCTCTAAAATGATAAAAGAAAATTTTCTAAAAAGGAATTATATTATTTTGACTTTTATTTAATTTTCTATGAATTAAAAACCTATTTAATTTATTTAAAATTTTAGAAAATGACAAATTAATACCTAAAAATTCCAAAAAATGATTTTCTACTTTAGAAAAGTTTAAAATATGAAATAACTAAGAAAACTATTTTAAACTACTTTTTATAATTTAAAACTAGTTTCTAAACTTAAATTAAAAAGCTAAAAATGAAATTTAAAATCTAAAAATGATGAAAATGATTTTAAACTTTGTAAACCTCAAAATATTATTTCTAAAACTAAAAACTATTTTTTTGTAATTTTCTGAATTAATTTGCTATTTCTAAATGACTTTCTAAAAATTTCAAAAAAGAAAAATGATAAAAATTATTAAACAACTAAGGAAAAATCTGAAAAACTGCATAAAAGTCCTAAATTCTATGAAGAGCCTAGGAAAAATAAGCTGGATAAGCCAGCTTATCAAATAAGCTACAAAAAGCCCTAAATAAGCTACGGCTTATTAATGAAAAAGGGGAATGAAAATGTGGTTTAAATATTAAACCATGCACTAGTAGGACAGATAGCCCTACTGGTGCTGATGGTTTAGAGAGTGTGTGTTAAATATGTTGCTATGCTAAAGGGAGGTCACAGGTTCGAAACATGTGGCCTCTCTTTTTTCAAAAACATTTTTTTTCTTTTTCAAAACTTGTAAAATAAGCAAAAACAACAAAGTTTAAAAAAGAAAATTTTTACAAGACTAAAAAATAAGCTAGAATTAAGCAAAGAAAAAGTTAAAAGTTTACTTTTTTAACTCTAAATGAAAAAGGGCTAACTATGGGCTTATTTTTTACTAATAAGCACAATGCACAGGAAAATAAGCAAATATAGTAAACTAGCCAGACCTAATAAGCACATATGAACAGAAGTTAAGCAATCAAATAAGCTGAAAAGGTCTTAAAAGGCAGATAAGACAGATGGCACCAAAAACAGTTTACAAGGGCCAATAAGCAACTTTTAAACCAATTTTTAAAGGGCTTAAGGAATAAGCCAAGGTCTGAAAATGCAAACTCAATAAGCCAGAACTACAATAAGCACATAGAAGCAAAAATCAGGCATTTTGAACAACAAATAAGCCAAGAAAAAGCATTAAAAAGAAACTGATTTGCACAGACACACAAGACTTAGAAATTTTTCAAACTTCTTAAAACCCTACTTTTAAGCTTAAAAATAAGCTAACAAACAGATCCTTATGACTATAAGACCACCAAACAGATCAAGATTGGACTTCAAAGAACACATACAAACTTTCAAAAAGCATTTTGAAATTCAGGATAAGCCACAATAAGCTAATGAAAAAGCTGTTTTAACTGAAAAGACTTAACAAATTTTGACAGATTTTTGCAAAACACAATCAACACTTGCAGAATTGAAGAGACTTGGTTCTAACTTGTTTTAACACTTCAATAAACACAAAAACACCATAAAAACTCAACAAGCAAAGATCTACACCTATGAACTGATTGAAATACCAAGAACACCACAGATTCACTCTTTAAGTTCTAAAAACTTTGATTTTGAGTTTTAACTCTTAACAACTTTTGAAAACTGATTTTTAGGACTAGTATAAGCTAAGCTAAAATGATTCAAGTGTCAAAACTCATTTTGACCCATTTTCACCCATGAAACTGACTAAACCAAACACTCCTTTAAAATCTGATTTTAACATTTAAACTTGATTAAGACTGATTTAAGCTATAACTTGTAAAGACCAGATGTTCAATAAGCTATACTATCAATATTAAGTAGATTTCAACTACAAATAAGCACTAGAATAAGCAAGAACAGATTATGCTACTTTTTAAGCTAAAATGACAGATATTTATAAAAACTTCACAAATTGATTTTAAACTAATAACCTAATAAAAAATTTATTTTATTTTATATTTTATTTTTAAAGTGGCAAGAAAAAAAAAACTAAACACTATAATAAAGCTAATATAAGCAGATAAACAAGCATAAGCAGAAATAAAGCTAAATAAGCAAAAAAGCGGTTTACACTAAAATTTTGCGAATTATGAATTCTTACAATGTCCTTAGCTTTTGAAAGAGAATACACCAAAATTCAGCTTATAACCACCTATAGCATATCCACAAAGCACAAACCTATGACCATCCAAGATTTACCATGCGCCAGTGATATTTAAACAATTGAATGATTTTATGAAAAAGAGCTTAAAAACATTACAAACTATGAAAAGCCGCTTGGTAAATTAAGTAACAGCTTATATTTGATATCAAAAAGCTTATGAGAACTTATCAAACACTTTTGAAAACACAAAACAAATAAAAACTTGAAACCATAAATTTGAGACTTAAAAACTTAGATTTTCATTAATTTAAAAAAACATTATAAGATTTGAAAGACATAAGCTAAACTACATTAAGCTGAAAAGACTAAGCTAGATGCCTTTGAAAGGCTTACATTGAGCCATATAGCCGAACTAAAAATATCTTGACTTGTCTTCATCATTCTTGTTTCTTCGTCCCTGTGTTTTCTTTTTGTGTAAAAACCAAAGGTGTGTTTCTTATGTGAGGGAAGTCCAAATCATCATCATAGCCATTAATCTTTTTTGGTCACCAAGGGGGATGATCTGGTCCCTTAATTTCTTGTCTTGTTCATCGCCCAATGAGGTTGTGTAGGATTGCCAACATGGTAATTGGCCCCTGTGAAGTGGGTTAGAGGGGAGGGTGATGGTTTTGTCGTGGGGTTGCAGGGGTTCAGGGGAGAAGACACAGGAATAGTAATTTAGCGCCAAGAGTGGTTTTTTCGTTTGTATCTCTGTTTTGGTATAAACAATAAAAAAAAAACAGGGTAAAAGTTTGTAGTTTTGATAGAAATGGCCCCTCAAGTTGTATACATTTATGACATGGATGGTCCTGTGGTGTCAAACGTAAAGGATGCAGCTTTATCCCCTCAAGTTTTATAGTGTGTTTGCATGGATGGTCCTTGAGGGACTAACAGACTTAACAGTTAAGTTGTTGTGGGCTTAACGGTTGTTAAAAGGGAATTGGGCCAAGTTAAATGGTTTTGGGCTAGTTTATTAAATAAGGGTTTTTTGGGCTTTTATTATGTTTAAGGCTTATTAAGTCTTTGATATAAATGCTTAATGGGCTGTCCCGGCCCACTAGATGGGTGCGGGCTGGCCCATTAAGTATTTCTTCGGTTTTGGCTTTGGTTTTAACTTTGACTTCTCGGTGTTGACTTTGACTTTAACTTTTTGCGCTCTTTCCATTCCCGTGCTCAGTTTTGTCCGTTTTAGCTTTGTTTTTGTCCTTTTATTAGATATCCGTTACCTGCACAATACAAATGCAAAACACACAAATACAATGTATTTTTGGTATGTTTTTAGTCTTTTAAGCACGTTTCCTAGGTAAATGGTATGTGTAATTAAGCACATACTAATATCATATATGATAATGTGCTTGAAAGTCAACTTCTGAACACTATAATATATCATATATGATAATGTGCCTGAAATAAAATCAAATCTTTTTATTTGTGTAGAGAAAGCTGTTTTCTAGGCATTTTGAAGAATTCAATCATCTCAATGCCAGAGAAGTAAACATTAAGAAACAAAAATCATCAGACCAAAGTGAGCTACAAAAAGACAATGCAACGGAGTGTGGGGGTTTCTTAATGATGCATATGGAAATCTGCAACGGAGTGATTGCCAAGAACGGAGTGTAGGGTTTGCAAAGACGAACACGAAAAAAATGTGATCTCCCTTTATTTTCTATAGACGATTTTGTAAACCTTCTGAAACTAGTACAATGTCTTGCGGATTTGATTTTCAATATTATGTCTATTTTGTTTAAGTTTTATGCACACATTCATAATAACTCGTAAAAATAGCATTAGAACAGGAACACATGTTATCATTGTTTAAACATTAAGTATGATAGCTGATAAATCAGTGATGATCATGTTAAATCATATGTGATTTATGAAAGAAATCACATATGATACTTTGTTACCAAATTGTAAAATACAAATATCACATATGATAATTCAAATGTAAAAGAAACTGATGTAAAATCATATATGATTTCCTAGAATATCACATATGATATATAATAGAATCACATTCGTGTAACATAATAAACAACAATATTCAAGTGAAAAAAGAATTATAACACTTGTTCATATAACAATCAAACATAAAAGAGTACATTTTTAAACAACAATTTCTTCTTGAACAACAACT
This sequence comes from Tanacetum coccineum, assembly GCA_026074375.1. NCBI lineage: Eukaryota > Viridiplantae > Streptophyta > Magnoliopsida > Asterales > Asteraceae > Tanacetum > Tanacetum coccineum. The sequence goes on along the minus strand of BQNB010005088.1, from coordinate 6,967 downwards.
TAATGTTAAACCACGACTTGTTCTTGATCTTCAAACCTCTTAGGGCACCTCCTCTTGTTGTGATCAAAACTTCCACATAATGAACAAGCATTCATGTTCTTCAATTCTGAAAATATAAAATGAATATAAAAGAATAAATAAACTGTTTTTTGGAAAAATAAAATATCATATATGATAATCACATGCCATATACATATGACAAAGCAATATCATATATGATATCATATATGATATACGTATGAAAAGTATCATATATGATATATCAAACACGTTAACCAAAAGCTACTTAAAACTGCTTATTGCTAACTGATAAGCTAAATACACCTTAATTCAGCTTATATCAACAAATTAATCTAATAGAGCTTTCAAAACATAAAAAATAGTTAATAATAAAGCTTATTAATACTAGCAACATAAATAAGCTAATAAAATAGCTTATAATTTATCAAAATAAGCTAATAAGCTAGCTTATAATTCAGCAAAATAAATACAAATGATGATTAATAAACTTATTTATATAAATCACCTAATAAGTTAGTTTATCACTAGCAACAATTGATCAGATCATTCGTTCAAAATAAGCTGATTATAAGCTCATAAAAATCGAAACGATGATAAAAAAATAAGCTTATTCAAATCAAATAATGCAAAACAAAACAGATCTGAACCTGATGTTAATCAACCGAAGAAGGAGATAATCGATTCAAAATAAGATAATCGATTGAAGATCGATCGGTTAGTTGTTTGTGTTGATATTAGTTGTGGATCGAGGTGTAGAGAGAGAAAAAAAAGAAAGTTCAGGAAAACACACGTTATGTGTGTGTATTATGAGATGTTTATCAAAACACACACACACACCCACACACACACACACACACACACACACACACACACACACACACACGCATATATATATATATATATATATATATATATATATATATATATATATATATATATATATATATTGTACAAAATTACCCCTCTAGTGTAAATAGACAATTTAATCTCATCCATTGGATGAGATGAAAATGGAAGGTGGGGATGAGTCCCCCGGTATCCACAAAATGTTTGGTATCCAAATAAACTTAAATCAATATAATATTATTAAATGATTTAATATTTTCCCTAATGGGGTAACTTTTGCCCAAATACTTTCATTTTTAATTGTGAAATTGATTGTAAGATTATTAATTATCACTAGTAGAAATTAAACCTTAGTCTTCTAAGAGTATGGTTGGTGATACGTAGCAATAAGTTGTAGCGGAAGCAGAATCAGTAGCAATAAGTAGTAGCGGAAGCAGAATCAGTAAGCAGGAGCAGTTAGCAAAAGCAGTAAGCAGTAGCTGTTTGTTTAAAAAGATGTTTGGTAACATAGTTGTAAGCTGTAATTATAAAGAATAAAATTACGAAAAATGACATATAACTTAATTAAAGAAATTATAAATTTTATATTTGAGGGTATAAATGTAATTTTATACCAAACTGCTTGGAGCAGTTCTGAAATGCTTCTTCAATAAACATTTGAGATTGGAGCGATTAAACAATATTCAAATGCTTGTTGAGGTGTTGCCAAATAAACTTTTCATCTAAAATGCTTATCGTTTGTCGCTTCAAAACGCTTGTTGCCAAACACAGCCTAAGTGAAAGTATAATACTTTAACCTTTTTAAAGTGTTAGACATTTTTACTACGATAAACTCATTAAAAGGTTTTATAAATTTGTCATCTTATGAAATGTCATTAATTTATAAACCTTTTCATACTTCAAACTTATTCTCACTATATATATAGCTTTTAGTAGGGTTATAAAGTTGTCAACTCATGTAACGCATTAATTTATAAAGCTCTTCAAAATGTTAAACATTTTCATGCCACCTAGACTTAAAATATTTCTTCTCTATGGTACACAGAATTTTAAACATCTTCATAGTTTCTTGAACTTTTTTAAATCATGATAGTAGATGCTCTTAGGTCAAATATTAAAAATTAATAAATGGGTCGTTATATTTTATCGGGTTGACCTGATAACAAACTAATTAGAACCCTAACCTGGCGTTATAAGGCTATCCAGATTATTAAGTTGACCCGATAAACTTGATAAGCTAAGTTAAAGCCGAATCAACTCGACTTTATATAATATTATCGGATCTGGTCGAATTGATCCAATGGACACCCCTGGATACATGAGGGCTTTTTTTCTTTTTTTTCTCTTTTGACCATTGTGATAATCGACTCTTTGTGGTTTATTTATTTAAAAACATATACTTTAATTTACTAATATGTTTGGCAGAAGTAATTGTTGCTGAAATTGGAAATGGAGATGGAGATGGTGATGGTGATAGAGATTATGAAAAGAGATTATTTTTTATAAGTTGCATGAAGTAGCATTTGAATTTAAGAGATTAAGGAAAATTATTTTTTTATAATCTCTTATAATTTTGTCTACCAAACGAAGCTTATATTTTAAGTAGCTTATTTAAAAAAAACACAATCTCTTGACAATCTTGTGTACCAAACATGTAATTATTGTATTTTCAGATTATCATCATAGAAAACATAATATATTTCACTAATATCTTTTTGTTTTAGATCTAAATCTACAACTTTGTATCCATATAGATATAAAGATTATAATTTTGATGATGGCAAATCTGAATAACATGATTGTTATTTCATTGTTCTTTCAAGTTTTTTATTTTAAAAGTTCAAACTGACATATAATCCCGCCTGGTTAAAGATCGTCGGGATTCTTTTTTCTTTTATTTTTTTAATATGAGAAAAAAGAATGAGAAAAAAAGCAAAGGCCCGCCAATGTTTATGAGGTGTTTGATGAATGTCTCAAATTATATAAGGCCACAGAAGTTCTACCAAATTAGTTTTTTTCATGAAACCGTTTGGCTCAGCTACGACGGCTGCATACCAAACATGTAGCCAAGCCAAGTCATAGATTGCTCATTTTCACAATCGCCATTTAACGACAGCATGTATTTGTGCAAACACACTACAATTCACATTGATAAAAGCAAAGAAGCAGTGAATTCAATCGTAATACAATCATCATGGTTGCATACCAAACATGTAGCCAAGCTAAGTCATAGAATGCTCATTTTCATCATCGCCATTTAACGATAACATGTGTTTGTGCAAACACATTACAATCCACATTCGTAATACAATCAAAAATCTTAGACATTAGATAGAAACAAAGCAACTTAGCAACATACCAAAACAGAAAAATCATCGTTCTCCCTTAACCAAGCTAAGCAGCTAAAAAACCCACTAAATAGACCGATAATACGTGCATATAAGACCCTAACCACTGTCAATGGTGAAAAACAGCTTGCATTCATGCAACAAAGGTTCATACTTAGTGGGAATCCAGCGGATTTAAAATGGGCAAAAGAGGAGAAACCCGTGAAACAAACGAATAACCCCACACAAACAACAACTTGGTCGGGACAACGACAGGGTTGGGTCAACTATAATAAATCAGCGGGTCAGGTCAGATGCGGGTTGGATCAACAATTAATGCTCCCAACAAAGTGCTTTCAAATATTCTTTGCATGCAGATATGTTACCTGGTGCCTCATACAGGTAGCAAGCAAAGAAATGAAACAATCTTAAGGTAACTAACCTCTGTTGTATTTAGCTCATATAGGAGTTTCAGATGAAGGTCTATCACGGCTGCGTACCAAACAGGTAGCCTAGCTAAGCAACACAACACTCCTACTTATCACGAAACCTTCTAAGACCATATTCATATTGAGAAACTGTTTCATGTATCTACAAACTGTCGTTAACCATAAGAAATAGGTAATGTAAGAAAACATCAAAGAGAGCCTACGGCAAAAGCGACTGACCTGTATTGCCTACTGGCGATATACAACCGGTAAAGGCCCAGACAGATTATAAATAGGAAAACTGGATGCATCCGTCATGGCTGCAAACGTAACAGTTTGCCCCGACAAGATACAGACGATCAGAACCCTAACCTAACCTGTTTAAATTCATCATCGCCGTTGACACTGAATATCAAAAATATTTATACACAACACCGTGTCTGCAAACAACGACTGCATTTGTTTAAATACCTTCCGCGTTGCGAAGCCAAGTTATTCAAGAACGTCAAAAGCAACAATAACAAAGGGGCAAATGGTCAGAAAAAGCATCAAAGTTGTCACGTTTTCCTTTTGTATGCTTTCAACTTTTAAATTTTCTAAAGAATTCAAATCTTTTGCTAACCTTTCTATTGTAGCACAAATTTACAAAAAATCTGACGTGACATGATTTAATACAATCTTATCGTTACACTCTTTTTCCTAATTTCATGTGTAGCCCCTATACCTTATTTTTTTACAAAAGCCACCCATTTAACCCCTTATTTATTTACACTCCTCCAACACATTATCTTTTCCCCAAATTCCCCCTAACGGTCAAAATCAAATAAACCCTAAATCATGCCATCTTGGAGTTCATCCAAATCCCGAGTAATTAGTGGCAGGGTTGAATACTTTTGTAAATGTAATCGTAAATTAACAGTACAAATGGCGACAACAAGGAAGAATCTGGGTAAGCGATTTGTAACATGCTCAAAATGAAATGTTTATGATTTTTTGGATGATGATCTTCCAAGTGAATACTACAAAGAGTTGTTGTATGGGATGTTGCAAAAGCAGAAACAATTAAAGAAGCATGTGGACTATGAACAATTGATTAATGTTCTTGCCATGGATAAGTCAATGTTGGAAGAAGAGTTGAGAGCTATAAAGTCAAAGCTGAAATTGTATGATAGGTTGTTTTTCATCATGTTAGGATCTTTCTCAGTGGTGTATGTTGGATTTGGTATGCTAATAGGTAAGTAATGTAATGGCTTAGGTCTTATCTTTGTAATGTAATGGTTTAGGTGTAATGTTTGTAATGTTAGGATCTTTGATCATGTTTGATGTTTGTAATTTTAGGATCTTTTTCAGTAATGTATGATATTTCTCAGTAATGTTTGTTAATGTATGATCTTTTTTAATGTAATATTAGCTGTAAATGGTTAAGTTTTGAATGCAAATGGTATAGAAATGTAGAATGGTTAAGTTTTAGCTGCAAATGGTTAAGGTTTGAATTCAAATGGTTAAATGCTTGCTGCAAATGTAAGTTGCAAAGAACAATGCAAGTTGCAAATGCTTGCAGCAAAGCAAATGCAACCTGCAAGGCAAATGCTTGCTGCAAAGGCAAGTGCAAATGCTTGTTGCAAATGCTTGCTGCAAATGCAACCTGCAAATGCAATGGCTAAGATGCTTGCGGCAAAGCAAATGCAGCCTGCAAATGCTTGTTGTAAATGCTTGATGCAAATACAATAAGCAAATACAAGTTGCAAATGCAACCTGCAAATGCAATATCTAAAATGCTTGCAGCAAAGAAAATGCAATAAGCAAATGCAAGATGCAAATGCTTGCTACAAATGCAACCTGCAAATGCAATGTCTAAGATGCTTGCTGCAATTCTAAACATTACTTTAACATCATTGCTTCAAGAACCAAAAAGCTTACAATTCTAAATGCAAGTTGCAAAGCAAATGCAAGCTATAAATGCTTGCAGCAAAGCAAATGCAACCTGCAAGGAAAATGCTTGCTGCAAAGGCAAGCTGCAAATTCTTGCATCAAAGCAAATGCAACCTACAAGGCAAACGCTTGCAGCAATGCAAATGCTTGCTGCAAAGGCAAGCCGCAAATGCTTGCAGCAAAGCAAATGCAACCTGCAAGGCAACTGTTTGCTGCAAAGGCAAGCTGCAAATGCTTGCAGCAAAGCAAATGCAACCTGCAAGGCAAATGCTTGCAGCAAATCAAATGCACCTGCAAGGCAAATGCTTGCTGCAAAGGCAAGCTGCATGTTAGCCTCAAAATATTGAGTCGAACATGAAGTTCGTTCATTATGTATTTAAGTCTCGGTCAATCAATTAGTTAACGTTGTAATAGGAAAGTATCGGGAATCGGGCTCGATAGTTAATCTAATATTGTATATGTTTCGGGTTTAATCCCAAGCAAAACTCGAGCCCGGGTCCTAGTCAAATATCCCGAACGTCACTTATTGTGTCGGGGTATATAAGTAACTTTTCCTCCTAGGAAAAGTTAGTTGTTGATTTCATTAATAATATTTCTTTTTCTCCTTTCTCTCTTAACTCTCTCTCTCCTCTTTCTCTCTCTATTTTCTAGTTCGATTCGTGTGGTTGTTATATGAAGTGTATGTGTTAATCAGGATCCAACAATTGGTACCAGAGCTTCAAGGGTGGATTTGTGTTTGTTATTGTGGTTAAATAGCAAATTTTCGTGGCTTATTTTGTTAAAGAACACCCCACGGCTCAAAATAATTATTTTGGGCTTAATTGGTTGGTTAATCTTGGTGTTTTTCTTGTTATACATGTAAAGGAAGTTGTATTGTTGCTATTACAAGAGATTCACAAGGCTCTAGTTCGAAATCAAAGCTTTTAAGGTTCGAATTTTTTTTGTGTTCTTCGTGGAGAGTTGCTTCATATTGGAAGATTCACAAAGATATACGAGTTAAGGTGTGTTTAATCGTCATATAAACACTTAATATTGTATGTTGTAGCTTAGTTTCGTGGCTAGAAAGATCACAAGGCTTGCTTTTGCTTAATTCGTCCAAGTGTTCTTCGTGGAGATTTGCTTATTTTATTATTATCTAAGTGGCGGTTTGATAAAAGAGGGGACAAGATCCACGTTTTTAGGAAAAAAGTACAAGGCGGTTTGACCAAGTCAAAGGCGAGTTGAGTTAAATAATCTTTTATAATAGCTGGAGGTTTGCCAATTTGGTGGCGAGTTGCCATATTGTGTGGCGGTTTGACAGGTTAACACGGCGGTTTGAATATTATATTGACAAAAAGGAAACGTTACTCTATCCATTTCACCATTTGACGGCGGTTTGACAAAAACAACTAGACGGCGAGTTAGCAAAAGTAG
>BQNB010005087.1:0-90028 GCA_026074375.1 Tanacetum coccineum | reverse complement strand
ATGTATTAGCTTTTGACCTTTTTCAGCGACAGTTCTCTCTGTGCTAAATAAGGAAACTTGATTGTACGATCTGCTTCAAAAAGCACAAATTTCGCAAAAAGCTTAAAGAAATTGGAAATGAGCTTAGAGATATAATTAATGGTATAATCATTAAGAGTTACAACATTGATGCTTGCAATTAACTGTCGCCGGAACAATATCGACACATGCTCTTTGTTTGACACATGAATACGAGACATGCCCATGGTGTTTTTTTCCTTTTTTTGTAAATTAGTTATTTTTGGTATAAATGGTGGTTAATGGGTATGATCAATGCTAAGTTTTGTAATCATCGACATTTAATTGTGTGTAAATGCATTTAGGCTGGATGGAGTGGTGGTGGTAAACCCACCTGACACATCAGCGCCACATCAGCTTTCTCTCTCCAAATAAAACACACCTTACAACTCACCTTTTAACCGTAATAAGAACTCACCTTACAACTAAAACTCACCTTACTCACCTTTTTTATTTTAATAAATACTTTTATTCATAAACTAAAAAAATAAATATTTACGTAAACATAAACGTACGAAGTTAATAAAAACGTTAACTAAATTAAAAACTTTTATTCATAAATTAAAAACATTACAAACTTCGAATATTAAAAAGACATTACAAATAAAGATTAAACTAAGCATTACGAGACAAGTGTTCAATCAAATCGTGTCGAAGGTTTTGATGTGCTTGTGCTGATCTAATCCAACGCATAACTTGTTGCACTTGTTCCTCGTTTCGTAACAGGTCGTCCGGTTGATGTGCTTCCTCCGGGAACCATTTGGGAGATATCGCATATTTTTTGTATTTTCGAAGTGTACATCATATTAATAATCCTCTCTTTTTTGAGCGCTCGTGTAGGATTGGCTAGTATGGCCCATTTCTTTTTCAGAACACCAAACGCTCGTTCGACATCTTTCCTTGTCGATTCCTGCTTTTGCTTATACAAAATTCGCTTGTGGTCATCATCAGCTGGTTCTGGAATCGTCTTAACGATGGGGGGCGGGGGGCGGCCGCCAATTTTCGGGTATATCCCGACAACAAGTAGTATACCACTTGGGTAAAGTTTACGCCGTTTAGCCACAAAAGGACTCTCGGTGCTCGTCCGTTATTGAGAATCGTTAAATAAAAGTGATTTGATAAAAACGTGATTTCGTTGTTCAGACCCAGCACACCGAATAAACTCCATATCCAAAATTCCCTTGCGACGCAACAGCTTCAAGAAAAATGAACGGATTCGGACCATGATCACGTCTAACGTGTTGCGCTTTAAATGCTTACGGACAACCGAAGCACTCTCAATCCGTACAATCAAGGCTTCCTAACATCCCCGAAAACCCGTGCTTTTCTTCGTGATGCAGATAGAGTTTTTCGACATCAGTCACCGTGGGTTTCCTCAAATACTCAGGCCCATAAATTTGCATAACAGATTGACAAAAATGATCAAGAGCGCATAACTTGTTGCACTTGTTCCTCGTTTCGTAACGGGTCGTCCGGTTAATGCGCTTCCTTCGGGAACCATTTGGGAATTGAAGATGTGCACTTTAGCAACCCGGAAATGCCTTCTTTTCCGGTACAATCGATATTATTACGAAAGTATGCATCGTGATCAATTACGGCAGTAACTATCTCGTTGAAAAGAGGGCGAGCCATTCGGAACGTCTTATGAAATTTAAGTTGATCGTACGTCGGGTCCTCGCTAAAAAAAGCACGATATCGAGTTATGATGTTTCTTGTCGGTCGGTTTGCTACTCGTCTACTCTTAATAAATGCAATCGCTCGTTTAATAAAAGTCTTCTTACGACGGCTAGTAACTTCTTCTTCTCCTTCTAAATCTATGCCCATAAACGTATACGAATTCATTTTGTGTAAATGAGGAATGTGTGAAGTGTTTATAAATTGAGAGAGTTGGGTATAAAATTAGAGAGTTGTGTATAAAAATGAGTGAATTCGTAGGTATTTATAAGTAAAAAGGGTTTTTTTTTAATTTTTTTTATAAATATAACGGATATAAAATTTTGGGGGGTCCACTTTTTTAAACTCACCGAGAGGTGAGTATCTCACCTATCAGCCAAAAAAACAAGCCAAACTCACCTTGATAATGTTAACTCACCTAGGTGAGTTTTGCCACCGGCGTGGCACTCGCGCGCGAGTGGGAAACTCACCTAGGTGAGTTTGCACCCACTCCATCCAGCCTTATAGTTCTAGTTATAAAAAATCAAAAGCCTCTTATGATCAATGCTATTTATGATGGAGTTAGAACTCTTATGATCAATGCTATTTATGATGGAGTTACAATGCTATATACTTGGGTTAAAATGACAAAGTGACAAATTTTTGAGATCTGGATTGATCCTTATAGAACAAGATTCGTGCATCGCACCAACCCCGACTTCAATAACAAGTTCGATGCTTAACATAGGTAAAACTTTAATTTTGTGTTGATACATTTAAAAATGATAACACGTACATAGATACATCACAAGAAAAAAAACACAAATCCATGCTAATCGAATTATTTAAAAACTATACACCGCATCAACTTGGCGTGGATAATTGTTTATTAAATATAACACTCAAATTTATTATTATTACAGTTTTAAATGACTAATTAAACTTAAAACAATGCTATGAGAAAACAATGCAACCATGCCATTAAAGTAAATTGCAACAATGCAACCATGCCATCGAAAAAATTATCCGCCGTCAAAATTTGATCAAAACTAGAAATCCCGTTGCTATGCACGAGCACTCGTCTAGTAACAATCAAATAAGTTTTGTCGGTCTAACTCAACGTGATCAAAATTTTCACGTATAAGGAACTATTATTTGTTACGACAAGTTAACAAAATCGACTTATATGTTTAGTAGATTGGTCTACACAATAGCTCCACCTAAACTATCTAGAAATGAACAATATAGTCATAATGGCGTGCATCGCACGGGTCCGCTTGACTATATAATTATGGAAACTATAACGAGACGCTTAACATCTCAGTATCAAAAGTGGCAACACATGCGGACATTATTCACGAGAATGTTAATGGTTTAATAAGTATTGTCGCTTTTATAATTTTATGGGCTTTTAGATTTTTTGTCCTGAAGAAAATGTATTACTTTGTCATTTTCTATTTTTTAACCCAAAAAAAATTTATAGTGAGAAACCAATATTTACGCCCTTTTGTGTGACCTCACATAATCAATAGAAAGGAAAAAGTGTATATTTTTAGCTCGAATGCGTTTGTTAATTACAATAATGGGTAAAAAAAGTTAAGTTTTAAACATAAGCAAAAGTTTAATTTTTTATCAAAAAACAAAACCCGTGCATCGCACGGGTCGTAATGCCTCGTATAAAATATTAATGAGATTATAAATTAAATATCATGAAAAGTATTTTATTAGTGATTGATTATATGCTAAGAGTGTCAAATAAAAGAATTAAAATAAGAATCATTACACCAAGTTTAGGAAATAAAAATAAGAGTCAATTCCATATTTACCAAACCAAGACATCAAAATTCCATATTTTCTCAATACAAGTTTTAAAAGCATTGTATTTGTGCATTAAAAACTTGTATTTTGAAAAAATCTAGAATTTTAATGTATTAGTTGAGTAAATATAATCTCTAAATATAAAAGAGAAATGATACATAGGCCTAACTAAATAGACCTAAATATAGACCTACAAATCTTATTCGTTCATTTGCCCACATATTTAGTAACTAGTTCAACCATTTATATTATCACTAATATACCCTTATAATATATTAAATATAATTTTCTTTTATCTATATGTTGCAGTTGCACTAGCTCTCGTCAAAATTTACGCCACCACAAAGGTGTTTCTTGTTAATAATCTACTTGTAGTCTTGTATTGATATTATCGGGAAAAAAGACATGCGAGATATACGTATATGCATTATTTAATTGTTATTGCTGACTCAACTTGAAATCGAGTAGGTGACATATTTTTTGTGCTATAACTTGCATATATATTTTCTAAAATATTTCATCCGTCTAAATCATTAATTGTAATTGGTGTTTGAAATATTATTAATGCATCATGTAGGAGTAAAACCACACGTCTAGATTAATTTTTTGGTGACCATTAATTCAATGATGACTTTAACAATAGGAAAAAAAGTAGAAACGTTGTTTAATTCTTTTGTGCGAAATTGGAAAAATATATTAGGAACGATACTGATCTAAAAAACAAGTTTAAAGAAAAATATGATTTATACTTTAAAGTATGGAGTTATTAAGAAGTGTATATTAGTGATAATATAAAAGGTTGACTTGGTTACTAAATATATGGGAAAATGAACCAATAAGATTTGTAGGTCTATATTTAAGTCTATTTAGTTAGGTCTATGTATCATTTCTCAATATAAAATTATCACTAAAATTAAACCATACCCTTATAACTTTAAACAAACTAGTAGGGTACCCGCGCGTTGCAGCGGCGGGTACCCTGCAATCAAAATTCGTGAGGAATAATTTTTTCGATCATCATTTTTTGTTACAATAGCTTCATAGATAGTTAAATTTTTATGTTGAATAACTCTATGTATAAGCAACATATTTCATATAACAATGGCGTGCAACTCTATGATGTGTGACGTTTTGTATTATGCATACAAACTCGCATTTTGAAGTATTCTTTATTTTTTTTATCATGAACCAGTTAACCTGGTTTGGCTTGTAGTTTAACTTTGCATCAAGGACCAGTAGTTTCCGCGTTCGTGTTATGAAAAAGCTAAGACACAGTTTTGGCTTGCGGGTTTGACAAATGCTTAGAAGAAATGTTGTCTAGTATATTGATTAACTAGCTTATAGACCCGTGGATTCACGGGAAGTGTAGAAGAAATAATCCATTAAGTAGTTACGTGCACGAATAATGTAACAAACAGCAACAATCACAAATAAGTTTCATTATTTTATAAAAGAAATGATAAGTTTAATCTGTTATGAAACGATAAACAACTTGGTTTTATCTTTAAAAACAATTTGATCGTCATGCTTATTCGTATCCAAACTACTGTGGTGTCTTGAAAAGGCAAGTATGTGGGGAATGGTGTAGGCCATGTTAATTCCGGTGAACACTAACAAGTTATAAAAAAAAAATATACAAATTAAAAGAATTTGAAGATAACATTTTACGTTAATTTTAAACTTGTATATAGTTTTAATACACTGTTGAAAGGATCAAAGACCTGAAGTACTTCTTTGTATACACATGGTTGTAGTTCTGTTACATATATTTACCCCCAAAAATTTTTTCTTGATTCACAAATGACAACTTTCAAACCGCGTTTGCTTTTGACCCTTGAAACAGCATGTATAGGGGTGTGGTTCCATGTGTGTAATGACTGCGGACGTGGCAGATACAAACCAACCCTTGAAAGAGATTGTCCCTGGCTTTTGTTTATGGTCATAGCAAATGAAACAGATACAGGATATTGTTTCCTTACGATCTTTAGGGGTAAACGTTTATCAGACGGACTTATTTTCAAACATTGGGGATGATCACTGTCTTTCTAAGTGTTGTCCCATTTTTTGAAATAAAAAAGTTTTTAATATGGTGCCTGAATTGAAGGTCTCTCTAATCTAACACTTTGAAGTATGTTTCCATTGCATAGTCCATTAGAGCTGGTCTTTATTTCATCAACATAAAATTATGGGTACACTACCTTTTACACAAGTTTATGGTTTTTGAACTACGAAGATTTCAATCCATTGATAAATTCCGGAGAGAAAACAGATTTGTCCATATTGGCACCATTTTCAGATTTATCAATGCTGTCGCAACTTAGATAAACCATTTCTTCACCCGAAAAGGAATTCAACAAATGCTCGTTTATGGTGCCTCTACCTCATTTGTGGAGCAAGTATGGCTTTTTCTTAATAGTAAGTTGGATATTTATGTGACTCAATATAATAACCCCCATAAAAAATCAAAAAAAAAAATATAAAATAAAAAAAAAAATAAAAAATAAATTTTGTTCAGCCAAACACTCCCCACAACGTGCATCTAAGTTCATTACCCCTACAAATAATAACCAAGATATGAAATTGGTTCATCGAGTGTTACTTATAGGTATAGGACAGGAATAATATTAAAAGATAAAATGAAAAACGTACTCAACATCAATGAGTGTAAGTGGCTTCTTCTTCCCAGCTTTCCCATTCTTATCGTAATTATCAAGATCATCACAAGCAACCACCTGTCCAAATAACATCTGCACACCAAATACAGGAAATCATGTATATTTCAATCAAAACAAAAAACATCTGAAAATCATAATTTAAACATTCATACCAATTGCCCATCTTCTCAAAGCGTAGACAAAAGTTTTTGTATGAAAGGGTCTAAATCAAAACCATGAACTGTTCCTTTAAAAATTAGTACATTTTTCAACAAACGGTGTGTTGAAAGGAGCTCAGGCGCATCGATTATGACAATCTGAATCTTAGGTTGTATTTCACCCAGATCTAACATTGTAATGTTATCAGCAGAACTTCTTCAAGTTGATGCTTAAATTTGTTAACTAACTTCTTTCTCAAGAAGCTCTGCAGTTTGTTATTATGCATTATATAAAGAGTGTCTTTGATTCAGTGATATAATAATAAAGAACCGTATTAGATATACTAAAATGAAAAAAAAAACATATTTCTCACTTGTTCATCCATCAGTATCATTTCCATGTTTTTGATTTGTGGTTGGTTATAAAAAGCCTGCATCCAAGTACGGACAATACGTACACGCAAGGTGATGTTGTCTTTGATAGCAGACAAATCACTGATAAACCCGACAATGAATGTGGCCATTTTATGATTTGAAAATGGAGAATGTGTTTTTGAAAGTTGATGTGGTATTCCAGAGATTGATTCCCCATTATATAGTTACAAAATCCCTAAAAAAACATTAAATTATAATTAGAATGATTTTGAATTGATTCAGCTACCATGTTTAACACAATTATAGTTGACAAACACATTTAAATCAAGATATAATTTTTAGAAATAACAAAAGAAACAAACAGTAATTACATGGGTGTCATATCAGTTCAAACAGTAAATCAAGATATTATTGTTGATTCTGTTTGAATGAAGGTGTAGAAATTTATTTCTGGAAATGGTTTTAAAGTTTTGTTTGATTGATAGAATAAGGGAGTTGATTGTGGCTTATTTTTAGGGGATGTTTTTTATGGGGCGATATTAAACACAAATTAATCGCAGTTTAAATAGTATGTATTGAGGTGTTTTACTTGACAAAAATATGTATAGCCTCTCATCAACACGTCCAGCAATTTAAATTTGGTTGCTTTAAGAGTAGTTTATAACTGTATTTTTTTAGAGTTTATTATAGAAATAGATGCATGTTTGATTGATGAGGCAATATGGTTTTGGCACATTTGGGTTAAATAAGTTAATACCACATGAAAATATAATGGGATATTAATCTTATGCTTTAAAAGGTTGTAAAAAAAGCTTATTTTATTATAACATACATATAGAAGTAAGATATAGATAAATAGATACAGATATAGAAGAATTTGAAACAAATTATAATTTATTAATAAAAAACAAACACATCAGTAGATGGTTCAATCAAAGATCCAATTTGAATTGAATTAATAGAATTCACCATAAACATAAATAAAACATAAAAGTCAAATGGATTGCAAACAACTGAAGCTTACAGTAATTATTTGCTCGAATCAATGCTATGCGGAATCACTTATAGATGACCTATGAGTCCTGTCAAAAAAAGTAAGAATAAAATTAGTTCAACCTATATCCAAATCACAACAACATGTAATATACATTGTACGATTGAATATGTTGCTTATATATATTTTTTTGAATCAGTGATAGAGAGAGATTGGCTAATAGGTGTTAAAGAAAGATTTGTTAATTAATAAGGGAATTGTAACTGGATTGTCGAAGAGTGTAGAAAAGAAGAACAATATGATAGTTTTGAATGCGGTTTTGAATATTAAAATTTATATTGAAAACCGATTATTAATATAAAATTTTTAACTGATTTGTAAGAAGATGTAGAAGAAGAATCAATTAATGGTAGGTTTTGAATGCGTTTTGAATATTATAATTTGAAACCGATTATTCATACAGAATTGTAACTAATTATAGAAGATTGTAGAAGAAAAATCAATTAATGGTAGGTTTTGAATGCGTTTTTTGAATATTATAATGTTAATTTAAACAGTGATGAATAATTTTTAATGCAGGTTTATAATGATGGTGCAAATATGATGTTTGTACATTTGTGTGTTACTTAAGGTAGTCTACAATAAAAAAAGTTAATGGGATAATTAATTCTTCTGCTATTAAAGGGTTGTAAAAAAAAGCTATTTTTATTTTATTACAAAGTAAATAGAATAAAGAGTAGATATAGATAGATATAGATAAATAGATACATATATAGATGAATCCTAAACAAAATTATATTTATTATTTAAAAACAAACACATCAAAGTAGATGGGTGTCAATCAAAGATCAATTTGAATTGAATTATTAGGTTTACACCATAAACATAAAAATAATCATAAATAATATAAATCAAATGGATTTCAAACAACTGAAGCTTACATAGATTATTTGCTCGAATCAAGGCTATGCGAATCACTATAGATTGACCTATGAAGTCTGCAAAAAAAAGTAAGAATAAAATTAGTTCAACCTATATCCAAATCACAACAACATGTAATATACATGTACGACTGGAATAATGTTGCTTATATATTTTTTTTTGAATCAGTGATAGAGAGAGATGGGCTAATAGGTGTTAAAGAAAGATTGGTTATTAATATGGAATTGTAACTGATTGTAGAAGAGTGTAGAAGAAGAATCAATTAATGGTAGGTTTTGAATGCGTTTTGAATATTATAATTTGAAACCGATTATTCATACGGAATTGTAACTAATTATAGAAGATTGTAGAAGAAGAATCAATTAATGGTAGGTTTTGAATGCGTTTTTTGAATATTATAATGTTAATTGAAACTGATGAATATTTTTAATGCATGTTTTTAATGATGGTGCAATATGATGTTGTACATTTGTGGTTAATTAAGGTAGTCCACATAAGAAAATTTAATGGGATAATTAATTCTTATGCTTTAAAGGGTTGTTCTAAACTGTGTTTTATTAGAGTTTATAGAAGCTTGTTTGGTTTGTACCATGTACTATATTAGTTGTACTTTGGAGTGATGATGTATTTTAATAATAGCATTAATTATATGTATGTATTAGTACATTAAATAGTTGTATACATAGCATTAAAACTTGTATTACTTAAAAACTATATACGTTTTGTGCATATAAAGATTGTACCATAAGCTTAATAGGTTGTATTACTTAAATTTTTGTGTGCATTAAATGAAGAGAGAAGGTCTAATTCTTTTTATATGTAGTATAGATAGTGGAAATCTCGAACCAAAATAAGAAGAGTCGACAATTTCCTTTTTAACTCCAAAATCTGTCAAATTTATAGTAACACATTAACTAACGATTATACCATTCCTTAGTTAAACGTTTCCCTAAGCTACAAGTTTCGTTGACTTCGAAGGGTTTACCCATGTCTATATAAACACATTGCCCTACCCTATTTATAGTCACCTTTATCTAACGAAAACTAAGAAACAGTGCCGCATCAAAAGACAATATAAGGTTCGAGTGTTTACCAACATCTGTGTTTCAGGAATTCTGGTTTCGGTGCCACTACTCGTGATCATTTAACATCGCAAACTGTTTTCGTTTGACTGGGAGGTAAGATTTCAAATCACGTCAGATTCTATTATTTTCATCGAAGTCTACTTCAGGTTTTATATAAACTATTCTCGGCTCGGAATATATACGTATGTCGTTGGTGTTCCCATAATTCTGTTTAATATACGAGCGAACGAAAACGAGAACAGTGGTTAATAAAATATGATCGACTTAAACGGTTTTGTTTCGAAATAAGAGAGGTTCTTAATAAAGATCGTAGAGTTTGCATAACGAAAGAGAAATGTTTTAATAAACGAATATGGCCCTTACTTCTGTTTCTTAACTAAAGCAATTTGCTCTTGCAATCACGTATCTATATTTCTCTCTTATTCGACGTATACGGCTAGTTCTTAATACTATAATTTACTATTTGTTTAAATTCAGTATTTTACATATCTAATTACATTTGATGCTTTTATTTAAAAGCATACTAAACTAGTCCTAGCTATCTAGATTGTATTTTAGCGCGTAATATTTGAAATTCTCTTTTAAAAACAAGACGCAGCTCACTTGGTTACTCTTACCAAAATATGTAGTAGCATGTAAAACCTTATAACCAATGATGTGGAACTTGGTTTTTTATAAAGAGAGCTTTAAAATTAAAAATGTACCATAATACATTCGGGTCATTATAAACCAACAGGACTAATTATGTTAATCAGACGAAGCGACCAAGATGTAACAATAGGTTATTATTAATTATTAGTCTCCTTAATTATATTTAATTTATTTTCAATATTTAATTTTTTGTTTTTTTTAATTTTTTTTTTTTTTATTTGATTTTTTTTTTAATTATTATTTTTTTTGAGTTTTTTTTTTTATTTTTTTTTATTTTTTTATTTTTTTTTTCTTTTTTAAGTAGTTGGTTTTTTTTGATTTAATTTTTTTTATTTTTTTTTTTTTTTATTTTCATGTTATAATTTATTTTTTTTTTTTTTTTTTTTTTTTAATTTTTTTAATTTTTATTTTTTTTATTTTTTTTATTTTTTATTTTTTTTTTATTTTTTTTTTTTTTTTTTTTTATAGCATTTTTTTTATTTTAGGTTATTTTTATTTGTTTTATTTTTTTAATTAATTTGTGGTTTTTATTTTTTAAAAATAATTTTATTTTAATTTGAATTTTTCATTTTTATTGATAACTAATGTTGTATATGCTGTTTAGTTTTTATTTTTAATATTCTATAAATTGTATTTTCTAATTTTAAATTTTTGATTATTATTATTAAATTTTTTTTTTATATTTTTTTTTTTTTTTTTTATTATTATGGTTATTTTTCTTTTTGTTTTTTTTATTTTTTTATTTTTTTTTTTTTTTTTTTATATTTTTTATTATTTTTTTTTTATTTTTTTTTATTTTTTTATTTTTTTTTTTTTATTTTTTTTTTTATTTTTTTTTTTTTTTTTTTTAATATTTTTTTTATTTTTTTTTTTTTTTATCTTTTAGTTTTTATATTTTTTTTTTATTTTAATGATTATCTTATTTTTGTTTTTATTTTTTAATTTTTTTTATTATTTTTATTTATATTTTTTTGTATTTTTTTGTTTTTTTTTTTCTTTATATTCGTTATATTTTTTTTTTTTTTTTTTTATATTATATTATTATGATTTTTTTTTTTTATTATTAATTTATTTATTTTATTTTTTTGTTCTTGTTTTTTTTTTTTTTTTTTTTGATTTTTTATTTTTTTTGTAATTTTATTTTTTTTTTTTTTTTTTTTTTTTTTTTATGTATTTTTTTTATTTATTTTTGGTTAGTTTTTATTTAACATATTTTTATTTTTTTTTTTTTTTATTAAATTTTATTTTTATTTTATTTTATTTTTATAATTATTTTTTTTTTTTTTTTTTTTTTTCTTTTTTTTTTTTTTTTTTTTTAATTTTTTTTATTTTTTTTTGTTATATTTATTATTTTTTTTTTTTTTTTAAACTTTTTTATTTTTTTTTTTTTTTTTTTTTTTTTATTTTTTTTATTTTAATTTTTAATTTTTCTTTTTTATGAATTTTGTTTTTTTTTATGATTGTGTAGATTATTAGAAGGAGTAGGTCGAGTTCTAGTGCGTGCATGTACATCTGGCTCGTGTACAGAAAGAATTTAAATTTTTGGCACTAACAAAGTTGAAATACTATCAAGATAATAAATTCAAAAGTAGAAACCTACATTCCATAGGATAAAATTGCAGAGTACTCATGATATCAAAAACTTCCCTTCATATGTTTATCTTGAATAATGGCTTCTTTCACAGTTTCACCTGCCCAATTTTACCATGTATACCTATAAATTTAATGACATACACTTTTGTTAACTATATTAATGTAAAGTTAATTGTAGATATAATAATAAGAGAGAAAGTGACAAATACCCATTTCCCCAACGTACTTTACCAAATATTCAATTTTCATCAAAAAAATCCGAATACTTACATAATCCGCAAGTTTTGCAAGAGTTTGCGAATTTTATGAAAACACGTAATGTTCGACTGTGCAAAGTCTAACCTTGCAAATTAAAAACGCACGGTTTTACCTTGCAAAGTCAAACCTTTCGAATGTTTGAATATTGCTCCATTTTTCTTTGGTTTTTGGCTTAACTCAAAACATGAAAGTTGTAAATATTTATTTTCGCGTTTAATGGCTTTTTGGATCACAAAAAAAGAGTTTTGTATTGAGAATTTATGGTCAAATACATCAAAACTTGTGAAACCCAAAGGAAAAGAGGAACAATTTTCATCAATCCGAAAGGTTTAACCTTGCGCAGTCAGCCTTAAGAATTTTATGAAAACCATAATCAAGGTTAACATTTCGAGTCAAACTTAACGATATTTTATAAAAAATCTCTAGTTTGACCTTCACAAAGTCAAACTTTGCGAGAATTTATTAAAACTGTTCACAAAACATGTCTGATATTGTGGTTATGGTGATAAAATTGGGTATTTTGTTTTATTATAAAAAAAATTCCTCAAGTGTGTTTAACCTTGCGAAGTCAGCCTTACAAAAAATTTCATGAAACTAGCAAGGACAAGCCCTACCGAAATTTTTTAAAAAATCGCAAGGTTTTGACCTCACAAGTCGAACTTAGTGATTTTAAATAAAAGAAAGACACAAAATGAACGGGTTAGAGCAACCCGTTTAACTTCTTTTAAAAGAGCTTATACGGGTTATATACTTATATGGGTCGTGGTATATGTTGGAAGGAAAAAGGATGGTTTACTATTAGTTTTAGTGTTGTTTACGACACATATAGTGTGATTAATTAAAAAATTTGTACAATGTAGATTATTTTAAGATTTGGATGGAGTTTTTACTTGATTTTAGTGTGGGTCGTGAGTCTATAGCCTCGGTTTCCGAGTTATGAGTGTTACAAGTGGTGATGAGGTGTATGATTTGATATAGGTGTAAGTATGGGTTATGGATGAAAAATGGTGCTTTTTAAAAAAAAATTAATTCGTTTCATGTCTCTCAACAGAATTGCACAACGTAGAGATGCACCCTTGTCTGTTCTAACAAGGTCAGGAAAACATCAACAGGGATACAAGCCTCAAAAAATCCTTTAAATACTCGAAAATCCCCTAGATTTCAAAAACAAATGGGGCCGGCCCCGTCTACTGTTTAAAAAGAAACCAGAAAAAGTAACAATACAATGATCAACGCCTTTGAGGAAGGTCTGAAAGGAGGTACGAACCCTGTTGTTTTTCACGCATCAACGTCAGTCCAATCAGAGAAATCCGGGGACATATCAAAAGAGATTGCAGAAGAAGGAAGTCGAGATTCAAATGGTGGTAGTAAAAAACGGAAGAGATACGATGCTGTTGAGTTTAAGGCTCGAAAATCTCCTAGATTTCAAAAACGGATGGGGCCAACAACACGGTCTGCTGTTAAAAAGAAACCAGAAAAAAGTGAGAAGATTGGATCAACCCCTTTGAGGAGGTCTGAAAGTGGTAAGAACCCCTGAATGTGTTCCGCATCAACGTTAAGTCAATAAAGAAATCCGTGGTTACAGAAGAAGGAAGTCGGGATTCAAATGGTGGTAGTAAAAAACGGAAGAGATACGATGCTGGTGAGTTTAAGTCTCGAAAATCTCCTAGATTTCAAAAACAGATGGGGCCAACAACCCGGTCTGCTGTTAAAAAGAAACCAGAAAAAAGTGAGAAGATTGGATCAACCCCTTTGAGGAGGTCTGAAAGAGGTAAGAACCCTGTTGATGTTCCCGCTTTAAACGTTAAGGCTTGTTATAAACCTCAACAAGTACGAGTTGAAACAGGTACTCGCCAAATGACACTCTGATTTTTTATGAATCTTCTCACTATATGATTAATTAAAATTCCCCTAATTAAGAATCTCTCACCTGCAGTTTCACTTAACCAACATAGAGAACGAGAAAACCATGGCTCGTCTAATGAAGAAGCTTTGCAAAGCAGTGGACAGATTCTGGAGGAAGATATAGCTAGAAAGGAAAGAAACGAGATTGATAAGTTTGACAGTGAGTGGGATGAAAAGAAGAAGACTATAGTGAACGACTTCAGCTTGGAAAAAACTCTTATCCGCTATCTGTATGGTAGTAATTCCTCTGTAAGATCGGAAAAGCTAAATTTGGCAGAAAAAGAATTTGCTGATAATTTGAATGAACATGAAAGATTAAGGCAGGTTCACTTCAATGATCTAAAGGCGAAGCTAAAGGCTGATGTAGGACAGGTGGTGGTTAATGATGAAATTTCTTTAAAATGGCCGCACACAGACCCAGATCGTGGACTTGAGGAGAGTGGAAAGGATGAAATCAAGAAAGCCGTGAGGTGGCCCCCTGCGTTATTTGGAAACCACATTTGAAGCAAAAGTCATCAGAAACTATGGTGACATGAGTCCTGTGGTTGTGCTAGATGAGTAAGTCAATTTAAGTGACTCTAGCAATGACATGGTGTCAGATTCACACACTTCTGAAAAGCACATGGCTAATGCAACGGTAATAAGTAAACCAATTGGAGAGGCTCCAGCAAAGCAGGATGCTAACATGGTGAATGATGTGGAAGGGGCTGACACAACGGTATTTATTGAATCAATTGGTGATATCCCAGCAAAGCATGATGCTGACGCAACGGTGCTAAGTGAACCAATTGGAGATATTCCAGCTATTGAAGAAATTGCATCAGAACAGCAAGATGAAGTTGAAAATGTTGTATCAGGTGATGATGCAATGGTATCGAGTGAACGAATTGGAGATATTTCAGCAAAGCATGATGCTGACATTGATATGGCACCCAATGACTACTCTGCTGATGTGTCACATGCTGTCGAAGACCCGAATAAGAATGGTTCTAATGATATATCATTGCATGCAGACTCCGATCAGATGGGGATTCCAGCTGCAAATGATTTGACACCACATATCGAATATGCGGATGGGTCACATGCTGTTGAAGACCCGAATGGAACTCGTCCCAATCACGTGGCGCCAAACGTTAGGTCTGTTGAGTTGGGAATTCCGGCTGGCAACTGCAACCAAGAGAAGGCACAGGACACAACCCCCTCAGTTCAGCAAGTTGCTTCTCCAGTTTCTGATCATATCAAATCTTTGTAATCTTAGCTTGTTTAATCTCTTATTCGTATCTTAAAGTTAGCTAGTATTGTATTTTCTTTAAAATATCAACAATGCAAAAAAGGAGTGAAGCTCCTGGCACCTTTGATTGAAACTCCTAATTTCTAACCAAGCTAGTAAAGCTTTGAATTAAGTTTGCAGCTTTAAATTTGAGTTACTTCCCACATTGAGTAGGTAAACATCGACTTCATTCCTTGCCAAGCAGATATGACAAGCTATGATGTTTTAGCACTTTGCAATAAAAGCTTACAGTCTTTTATATAAGAAGTCCTCATTTAAGGGCTTGCTGACATGCCTTCAAAAAGAATAGTTTCAGCCTAAATCCCAGATAAACAGAACTATATGCTTGCTAAAAAAAGAAATAAAGCTAAAGCCCCAGTGCAACTGAATTGGTCTGTGGTCTCTATCATAGTACAACAAAACTCTAGGCTCGTTTTAATACTTATTTTATTACATTAAAATAAAACAGATCATGAGATCGAAGTGGGGGATACATACAGAACAAAACAATATGATCCAAGAGCACCACCAACGCCACGAGGGAAGATGCGACATGGCATGATTCCACCAAGTCGTGCTTGAAACCAGGTCACTAGCTTATACTTAGTCCATGTTTACATGTTTCAAAGATATATAAATGAGCTTGATAAGCTTTTGTGGCGTTTGCTTTGAAGGCGCAAGAAACATAATTAGCATTGTCGGATATTTAAATGTTTGTAGGTTAACAAAAGTTCAAATGTTTAAAGATAATAAAAATCAAAAGTAGAGAAACCTATACTTTTGATATCTAAAACATGTTTATCCATGCAGAATGTTTCTTTCACCTGCCCAACTTTACCATTGTAACTTTTGATACCTTTAAATTTAAGACATACACCTTCGTCTAATTGACGCATTCAATTCATCCCTCTTCAATTCGCCTATAAAAAAGAGTATGACATATAAAAAGTACATAGCTAGATAAAAAAATTAATGCTATCTTTAACAAATATGGCCATCTAGCTAAAAAAACTTTAAAGTTTACACAACTCAGCTGATATAACATTGATATTAAACCAGAAACTTTCATATGTTGCTTATTTCAGTGCATATATGATGAAAATAAGTAAATAACACGTCTCCATGCATCTCTTAATTATATAAGTTGTGCTCATATGGAGAATAGCTGTCACATAAGCGGGAAAAAGCAGAAACACTACCCGGCCTTCTCCTATACTTACTTGCGGCAAAATAATGTTAAATGTTGACGTGGAGCTAACGTGACGAGCAAAAATCCTTCACCACGCACTCCACACTGATATATATAAGACGTGTTTCAATCTTCTAATCATATCTTCTTGATCTTTATTGCTACTACGCTCGATCATTATGCAAATGATTTTTATAAGACTAATTTTCTTGTAATTACCTACGGGTATATATATTCATGGACGGAGGATAGGGTTATTATACAAAGAAGTTACTATAGTTTCCCAAAAAGTCCGCCTAAGTTACTAAACTTTCATTTTGTTCACTTAAGTTACTAAACTTATGAAACATGACATTTGGGGTTACTCAACTTGCAAAAATATACGTAAACATCATTGAACTTGTAAAAACATGACATTTATGTTACTAAACTTACCTAAAAATATACGTCCAGGTTGCTCGGATTAACATTGAAATTATGAGGGTGTATGTTTATCAAAAGTTCAGTAACCTAAGTGAACAAAATGAAAGTTGAGTAACTTAGGCGAACTTTTTAAGAAAGTATAGTAACTTCTTTGTCTATTAACCCCGGAGGATACCAAGGGCAGGGGTGGGCCGTGGCCCCTCCAAAATGTTTGCCATTTTAGTGTAATTTGTTCTTACAGCCATTGCCAAAAATATTTATTTGATAATTTGGCCCCTTTAAAATGAGTAAATGTTACTTTGGCCCCCCTGAAAAAATGCTTCAAGCTCCATGATAATATATTGTTACTGGAAAAGGATCCTCTAAAGTTGTGGTCAAACATGATTGATCATGTTATGTTTATTGTGAGTGAAAATAAATAAGTGGGCCCATGATTTTTATTAAAAAAAAAAGTTTTATACAATTAACTAATTTGTGATTGGTGAACATGATGTATCATGTTTGACTCAACTTTAGAGGATTCTAATCCTTTGTCATTGTTACTCCATGCAGTGATAAGATAATGAGAGAGACAATACAGATCAAAGTGAGGGATATAGAACCAAACGACATGATCCAAGAACAAAAACCAACGCCACGAGGGACATGCGACATATAGCATAGCACTTATTGCCAATCCTGGATGGGGGGTCACTTATAGGAAAGAAATAATGTTATTCCATGTACCACACACGGCCACATAAGTGGCGGAGCTTACACTTGGTCAGTGTTTACATAATTCAAACTAATTTAATTAATGAGCATGATAAGCTTTTGTAGCGTTTGCTTTGGATGCTCAAATAAGATAATTAAGTGTTTGTAGGTAAACCAAAAATAATATTTTATAAGATAAAATTCAAACTAGAAACCTACAGTACTCCATAGGATAAAACTGCAGAGTATATCTTTTACTTCCCTTCATATGTAACTCTTAGTAAATGTTTCTTTCAGAGCTTCACCTGCACAACTTTACTTTTGTATCTTTTTATTTCTACCGTTAATAATGACATGCCCCTTCGTTAAATTTACGCATTTACCCCTCTTCAATTCGCCTATAAAAGTCGAACTCCCTGGTTCATACAAGTATCATCTATTTTTTGTCTTCTTTTACTAATCTCTTAAATGTAATGTGAATCTTAGAAAGATGGGAACAAGGACTCAGAGATAGTTTGAGGAAGCGGCTAGTATAGGTGGTTCGGAACAAAATGATTGCAGACAAGTATTATTGTGTTTATATTTTGTTCCGAGACCACCTATATTAACTTCTTCCTTATTCTACCACTGATTCCGTTCCTATCTTAGTGCTGACGCTACATGATTAAACGAAGATAATATTGTTGTTTTAATATCTCTTAGATATGGGAAATAGGGACTCGGAGATAGTTTGAGGAAGCGGTTGAAATAAGTGGTTTGGAACAAAAATGATTTCGATAAATATTTGTTGTGCTAAATTTTGTTCCAAGAACACCTATTTCCCTCTCTTCCTTATTCAAATACCAAGTTACAGGATTAAGGAAAATATTGTAAGTATTATATGTTGCTTAAGTGGGTTGAGAGTTAAGACAATTTATATTTATGTTTTTGAATTGTGTGTTACATTTGGACATTTGGTTTTGAAAGTGTTTCAGGTAGCTAGGGTTTGGCTACACGGACTGGTTCTATATTCTTAAAATATTCTTAAAATTTTCAACAAGGTAGGGGAAGTTCATTTAATGTTAAGACTTAAGACTAACGTTTTTTTAATTGATCATAATATTTTTATAACTTAATTAACAAAATGAATACTTTCAAAGATATTTTAAATTATATGTTATTTTTTATCTTTTCACTTTAGACCATAAATGTGCAGAGTTGCACTCACGTTTACTACTAACATAAATATGGACATAACATATCACAATTCTTATTTATTCTAGCCTAACTTTATAACCATAATACAAAAAGATGTGCAAACAAGTTATTTTTTTATTAACAAAAGAAACTAAATGACAAAAGACACTATCAATTGCATACCAAAATGATATGCCAGCAGAATCACACTAAGACTATGTTTATTGACAATCTCATCCAACCGGTCATCCAACCGGTTGGAGAGTAAAAAGACAAAAAAAATCAATATTTTATATTAAAAGGACACAATAGATGAAAGAGGTTTACACGATCGGTTCGTTTGGTGACCTCCAAATAGTTGATCCAACCTCGCCACATGTCATACTAGGAATGTGCGATCAACCCACATGCATTTTCTTTCATTCTTTTCAATCAATAAGAATATAAAGAAAGGAGGAAGCAGATACTACTGAGTGTGTTTTATATTAGATTTGACGTAGATTTCTAAAATGTTGCAGGTTTGTTTTTTCAAAATGGAGATGTTCCAGGTTTGTTTGTTTAAGAAGGAGGCGCATGCTGTAGAGTGATGACCTATTTGGACCTAATTTGTTCTCTCGTAAAGTATTCTTCAAGCCTAAACTAATGTATATTTTAACAAGTCCAACTAACATGATTAAGTTTTTAATCCAATACTACAACACATGTTAAATTAAATATTTTATTTAGAGTTGAAGTAATTAGAGTAAATATAATTATATATTTGGTTGGGTTGGGTTGTTGATAAATTGTAAAAATGTTAAGATTGATTGTATGTATAGATTGTACATGTGGAGGAGTGAGAAAATAGTATTTTAATAAGAGATTGGGTTGGAGATGGTTGTGAATAAACATAGTCTCAGAACAAAACACTATACAAACGGTGGGTTGCCCGATTGGTAAGGTTTATTCATTTTCTTTTTAATCGGAAGCAAAATCACAATCGTGCACAAAAGATTTTATCTACTATGCAAAAACACTATATGATGTTATGTATAATATTATATAAATCGTTTATAATGATTACGGGTCCGTTTGGTAGCCTGATTTTATGAGGTTTGGGCTCAAAACTAGGTACAATCCATTGTTTGGTATTTACAGTTTGGGCACACGCGCTAC
This sequence comes from Tanacetum coccineum, assembly GCA_026074375.1. Classification (NCBI taxonomy): domain Eukaryota; kingdom Viridiplantae; phylum Streptophyta; class Magnoliopsida; order Asterales; family Asteraceae; genus Tanacetum; species Tanacetum coccineum. Next base: position 69,979 of record BQNB010005087.1, on the reverse strand, counting down.
TTTTATTCCCAATTTCAAAGGTAGGCATCACTAGTGGGTTTTGACGATACAAAGTGTAATAAATTCTATTTTTTATTTTATATAATCTGTTAACCACATGTTTATTAATTTATTTACTTTTTCAATTATGAAATAATATATATTATTTCAGTTTAATAATAAACTAATATATATATATATATATATATATATATATATATATATATATATATATATATATATATATCTAAAACCTAAAGAAATATGATGTTAAAACAAGTCTATTAATTACACGTTTAAATACATGTTCACTGTGACCTATTATTTGTTTCTTGTAAAATTATTAGTATTGAAAAATTAATAAGACAAAAATATGAACTTGATTTTTCATATTAAAACTGGACGCTATGGACTCATGGGAAGTACGGCTCATCCACTAGAACAAACTATAAGAGAAGTTTAAGGAGAATTTTTCCTAAAGAACTCAGCTTTTAATACGCTTCGCGCTGACGTGATTCTCCACTTCTTTGTGCGTTCGATTGGAGTTACTGTGAACCATGGCATGTCACTATAGTGTCATTACTAAAGGTTTTTAAAATCAGTGATACAAAGTTTGTTTAGCATTGCCTCTTTGAACACAGCATTGACACATTTATGTGCCTACCCCAATGGAAAATTTTAAGTCAATGACAACTAACGTCGAACACGTGCACTTGGTTTAAGTCTCTTTGTCAGACCCTGGACCCTTACCAACCCATGGTGAATTTCACCTATTGGTCAGACCTTTGACGATTTTTACACGTTCTCGTTTGGTCGACTTAATTCGAGTCTCTTTGTCAGACCCTAGACCCGAGGAATAAGATGATACTAAACATGCTCTTAACATTATTACATGTTGACTAATGTTTTTGACAAGTATCATAAACCTAAGAGTTTCATTAAAATGCAATTAACGCTCGTCGTTATACCTCATTGCCTCCAACATGTTTTTCTCACTGTCAACTCTAGTTACCAATTAAAGGTCAAGATGGATCTTATTCTTAAATAGTACATTAGTTTGGTATTTAATTCAATAAGAAATTAATTATCGAAAATACTAAAATTGAAACTTTCTATATTTCTAATAATTGTGCTATAGCAAATAAATTTGTAAACTAAAGTTTGTTTTCTGTGAAAGACAAACATAGTCCTCTTTTCCTGTTAAGAAGAGTGAGAAAAACCGTACACCCATCTCTTCTTATTGGTTTACAAGAATAAGATAGAGTATAATAGAATTATAATCAATTAAATTATTTAAACTCACTTTTACTCTTCATTACCCTCTTCGGTTCTAAAAACTTTGAAAGATAAGTATATTTTGTGTAACTAGAGTACATTTTGTCTATAGCAACCAAAATAAATACATCTGCATTTCTCACATGTATGATTTGTAAATCCGCACGAGTAAAGAAAATTTGCCCTAGCAGGTCTTCTAGGTAAATTCTTGACTAGGATTCAACCTTATATTGCAAAACACCCTTGTGGCTAGGCCAGAAAGCACGATAAAGAGGAATGCATGCTAAAATTGGACCAATTTAATGAAGCCATAAATGACTAGTCCCTCATCTACATTAAGTAGAATTCATAACTCTGAACAATACCTAAGTAGCAATTCTACTTGTATCATTCAAAGAGAGAGAAGAAAGAAATAGAATCGTAATTTGCTTTCTACTGTAATGTAACACTTACAAAATTGTAAAATCCATGGGAGCATTGCGATTTACTACTGAAAAGACATTCATGTAATGTTGTCAAATTCAGTGGGAGCTACAAGATTCATTTCCTTGTTAGTTGCCCATATTATTTCTAGCTCGCTTTGAAATAATTCATTACTTTCCGAAATGAAAGACCAATGATTTTATGGAAAATTGCATTATTTTATATAAAACCGTTGCCTTTCCGATGTTGGCTTTCCGAAAAGTTATCTATAGAAAATAATCCACAATTCCCTATTAAAAGTTAAGGTTCCGAAATATAACATGTAAATATCTATGACACTATCATATTGTTTATACTTTCGAGCGCATGTCATATTGTATTAAATAATGTTGTATTGTACACAAGTGGGAGAAATCTTAAGTGTGTGCGAGGAACAACATATAACAATATGATTATTGGTTTTTCTTGACCGCACGGTAAGAAAGCTAATAAATCTACTAGGACTTAAAATACACTAGTATTGTTGTGCCCTATTACAGTTAGAGTGTCAAGAATATAATGTAAAGTTAACTTCAACAGTATTGACTACATGCTTTAGTCAATATAATTATGGTTAATAATATAATCATAATTGTGAAGTATGTAATTAACTTGAAATTACTATTGAACTCAATAGTTTGCGTCATAATTACTTAGTTATAATAATTAAAGTTCTTGATAATACATAATTATAAAGTCTTATGAACTTATAACATTAAAGTAAGTAGATAAAAATGTCATGTTCTTCTTTTAACACATTAACATGATGTCCTTGGAATTATTTAAAGACTAGCAATTATACTTGATATGTTCCCCTTTTCTGTAGTTGATGGGAATCCACACCAGGAATGTAGATTAAATCAATTATTTCAAGCACCTTAGCAATGTGGTCCATCACATCTTCGTTAATTCATTTGTGATATGCATTCTTATGTAATTCCACCAAAAATTCTTTGCTGAGTTCAATGTTTATATCGTTACTGGTGATAGAATGATTTGATTTATTTTGAGCATTCACTATGTATTCCTCTAAAATTAGTTCTGCCATGAATCCTTATGGTATCTTCTTCAGTCTACTAGCTCTGATAAGTACTTCCTGTAACAAGGGTAAAAATATCAGTAGGATTTGCTTTGAAGAAAGATAGAAAAATTAAGCACGGAAATCAAATATGAAAACTAAGAATCTAATTCTGTTCAGATGATTGATACGCCGTATCCAATGGAAGTGGATACGCCGTATTGAGTTATCGACCAGAACAATGTATTAGGAAAACAATTAAATTAAACACACAAATATACAAGCAAACAATTAAACTAACAAATATATAAGAATATACAAGAATATACACTAATCTAATTTACACTACTCCTAAGGGTTAGATCTAATGTTAAAAACCAAAATATAAAATAAAAATAAACATCCTAATATGTCAAGTCAATGTTCTAATATCATTTTTACCAAGTACATTATCCATTTAACATACCATTTACAACGTTATATCAAAATAGACTTTATTCATTAACGTTTATATCAAAACCCTAATTATATGTGTACAAGTGTACAATGCATAACATTTGAATATATTTTCCCTCCTAAATCAAGTTACAACTTTCTAAAGCCCAATGTACAAGTCAATAATGCAAGAAAACCAAACTAGGTCATTTTACCTCCTAAATCACTTTAGTTTCTTACTACCACTTTAGCACAAGGTACAAACACTTAATGCATGACTTCTAAACCTTAAACCTAAACCCTAATCTAAAACCCTAAACCCTAAACGAAACCCTAAAACCCTAATTTCATTTTAAACCTAAAACTAAACCCTAAACCTTAATCCTAACATTAAACCTTAATCCTAAACCCTAATCCTAACATTAAACCTTAATCCTAAACCCTAATCTATCCTAAACCCTAACCCTAACTCGAATTAAAACCCTAAACCCTAAGCCGAAACCAAAAACCAACCCGACACCTCTTTTCTTTCATTTTTGACCAAGCTAGCTCTCAAGCACCAACATGACCTCACTACCATGTCACTAGCAGCTACCCAAGCACCTTATAAGCACCTTCATCACCACCCTTGAGCTCCAAGTCTCATTGTCACCCCTATGATAGACCAAGTAAACCACCTTCTAGTCCATTCGCACCCTTACACCTCTCTAAGCTACATTCCTAGCCTTCCTTACTCACCCTCTACAGCCCTTGATCCCCACTCCAATAATACTTAGCCACCAAGTTAGGAAACTTGGGCACCAAGTTGGTTTCACCCCTATATAAGCCGAACACCCACACCCTTTCATTTCATCCTTCAAACTCAAACACACACACTCAAATGAAGTTCTAGCCATTCCTTAGAAGTAGTAGAAGATTAAGAGAAGCCTCGAGAGTCCCTAAGATCAGAATTGAAGCCAAGAATCAAAAGAAAAAGCCCCTTTAACCCATTTCTAAGGCGATATGAACCCAAATAAGCTCATACACCTATTTAAGCTCAAGTAAGCCTCAAATCTTATTCAATAAGCTCACTTTCTGTTGTAAAGAACTTTTATTAAGCTTCCTTATGAACCTATATAAACTCTTGTTTGATCCCTTGAACCACAAACGCATGCGTTTTTGGTTAAAACCCTAAAAATGACCAATTTTGATTTTCTAGCTAACAAATCCTTTTTCTAAAACTTTTGTTATGTTAGAACATCTTATTTTATGTGGAAACTATAAGGGGGGGGGGGGGGGTTTGAATAGTTTACAGGTTAATTGATCGGTTTAAATTCTTGCTTATAAAATGGTTTGATTCCGAGTATAAATTATCAATCAATCAACAATATGAAACACAACAAAAACTATCTAATATAATGAACTAAAATGAAACAATAATAATACAAAGGGATAAGGAAAGAAACGATCAAACCAGACACCAAGATTTATAAGTGGTTCGTCAACGAAACCACGCTCTTCGTATCCTAACTCACACTCCTCGAGTACTCCACTCGAGATTTCACTATGTCAACAAGCTCCTTTTAGGTGGAGAAAACCGTTTACACGTCGCTTACTTTCGTTTCCGACACTAAGCTAGATGTCGAGTCCTAATCTTAGCTAGAGCCAATCTAAGACTTTACTAAGTCTTTACACACTCACAAGATAAAACATACCCATGGATTGACACACAATCCAAATCACACCAATACACAATTTACACACTTAGATCTACACACAAACCAATTTACACAACAACACTAAATATATGTAATGAAGATTTGTGATCTTGAAGAGGAAGAGAGAGATGTTGGGATTTGAGATTTGATGATTACAAAACCACATATGAAGAAAAGAAGAAAGATGAAACAACAAGGACTTAATGTGCAATATTAAGTTAGCTTCTTATCAAAGCTAGGTTTTCTTGTAAACCCTAGCCTCTCTAGTATATAAAGAGAGGTAGGGTGAATAGTTTTAGCATCCAGCATAATTAGAACTCTCCAATGAGAGTCTAATAGAAGAACACACGTGTGTGTGTATTAGTTAGCATAGTAATAGATGAATGATCAACATCTATATGTATTAGTTAGTTTATGAATAAAAACCTTGTTCATAACATTGATTATGTTCTTTATTATTCCGCTGCGTGTTATCAATCATTGTTATTATATCCTAGATGGGCTAATCGATTCTTAACATGTGGTATCAGAGCGGGTTGCTCTTGATTTCTAGTGATACAAGGTTTTATGGTCGACGAACGAAGACGAAATCCTAAAAATCCCGTTGAGGGTTTTTAAGTTTCGTTACTTTCTGGGCGGCCAAGGTAAATCGCTCATAACTCATTCTCGATAACCGTTGGTTCGTCACAAAATTTTAACTGAAGTTCTAGCACATATATCTACAAATCTGACCGGTCAGCGATCGATCAAAGATAAACTTTTGATAAAAAGTTATGCTATGACGAATTTGGCTGCAAAAAAGGTATTATTTTTAAGTTTTGTTTTGTGATTCAAGAATGAAAGCTTTGAGATTCGTAATATGTTATGAAGATGATAGTTGTCCGCAAGCTGCTAATTACATCTGGTAATAATAACGGGTGAGTATTATTATTGTTTCGACTGGCTTTAGTGAGGAGGTCCGACGTACGTGATCAAACAATGGAACCCATGCAAGATGTAGTGCGGCACGACTTGGAGGAACTAGATCGACATGATTATTGCAAGTCGAATTAGTTTTCATGATTGATTTCATGAAGCACGGCATATTTAAAGAACAGCAGATATTGTGTTTGTACCGCTGGTACATATGTTAGTACCGATGATTTATAAGCTTAGTACCACTGGTAATACTAGGGTCAATCTTGGTACTGATCGTGGTCACATATGGTACTATTGTCTCGTTTGCTGCTGCTTATGACGAGAATGTACTACTCTCTGCCAAGTTCCAAGAGAATTGCGAGTTTGATTGGCTGCTTGGTGCTCGTGGTCTGTTCAAGTTTGTACCGGTGGTTACTTGGACTTTGTACCACTTCTTCTACTTTGTACCGATGGTTAATGACTGAAACAGAAACAGATTGGTGACAGATTATGTGTCACTAATTATAATGGGAGGAAGGATATGATTTTCTGATCACACTTTACACACACATATTCTGACACTCTCTAACAAATATGTTTACTTACTCTCGCGTCGGAGTCCAGTCGTGGGGTACGTCCCCATGGTAAGACTAACGGTTTTACCTTTTATTGTGCAGGAAATCATATCATCACTTGGTTCAGTACAAAATCACATCCATTGGCCCAACCCAATAATCACCCCAGATGCACTTATCTAGCCCATAACACTTATTGTACTAACAAGTTGGCGCCATCCGTGGGACCAGAATACAACTGCGTTTTACGAAAATACTCACCAAGAGCAATCATGAACAAACCGCTCCTAGCTAACCCACGTCTGCCATGCAGAATACGGTAGGGAGAGGAAAGGAGCCAACTCCACAAGAAAGAGGCGGGCTCACGTCCAACGCAGCCCTCCAGGAATATTATGACAAGAATTACAACCATTTGCTGCCAATCATAGCCGAGAAGTTTAACAAGGAGAAAGAAAGAAACGAAAAGTTGAAAGAAGTGAAAGCCCGAGTTAACTTCGAAGGATGCTCCAGAACATCACGGTATTCCGAATCAAGGATGTAGGAAACTAGAAGGAGGGGTTGAATAGTTTACTGGTTAATTTACCGTTTTAAAAACTTTGCTTAGAAAATTGTTAGATTCTAGTTATATGTCAATCAATCAATAATATGAATCACAACTAAATATCTAATATAATGAACTAAGTAAGCAATAACAATAAAGAGATAGAGAAAAAAACAATCAAACCAAGACACCAAGATTTATAGTGGTTCGGCAACGAAGCACCTCTTCGTTCCTACTCCACTCCCTGAGTACTCCACTCGAGATTTCACTATGTCAACAAGCTCCCTTTAGGCGGAGAAAACCGTTTACACGTCGCTTACTTTCTTTTCCGACACTAAGCTAGATGTCGAGTCCTAATCTTAGCTAGAACCAATCTAAGACTTCACTAAGTCTTTACACACTCACAAGATATATATACCCTTGGATTGACACACAATCCAAATCACACCAATACACAATTTACACACTTGGATCTACACACAATCCAATTTACACAACAACACTAAATATATGTAATGAAGATTTGTGATCTTGAGGAGGAAGAGAGAGATCACTTGATAACAATTCGTATATAGAAGAATACGATTGTTCTTCTCTTGCACTTGATTAGAAGAAGAAGAAGAAGAAGAAGAAGGGAGGAAGAAAGAATTAATCACTTGAAACAAGATCAAGGTATGTTAGTGATCAAGATATGTGTTTTAGAAAGAAAGGAAGAAGAGAGAAAAATGGATCTGAGAAAATTCGTGGCAAGAGGTTCTGTTTTTCAGATGGGGTGGCCCAGTATTTATAGGGGACAAAAAATGACCGTTGCTGGTGGCGGTCCCGGCGGTCCCTTATATATAAGGGGGCCGCCAGGCCTAAAAGGGGGCCGCCACTAGACTCCGCTCCCTTTTTTGTCCTTTTGTGGTGAAGGTTGTATCTGTTATAGAACCTTCTATTTTGGGGGGAAAATTTGAATTTCAAATTTTATGTTTTTAATAAAACATTTCTTTTAATGAATAAATATTTTGTTTTTATATTTTTATAAAAACACATTTGTAGAAATGTAAGGTTTAAGGAAAATATTTTCTTGATCACTAATCATGTTTAATGATTTGTTTATCCATACCTTAAGTGATTAATCTTAGAAATAGAATTTTATGATTAGTAATTTATAAACGTTTAATTTTATCGTAAACGTTTTCACATTTTGTTATTATCAAAACATTGAGAGGTCGAAAAATATAAATAACGTTTTTAGACATTATTTGTATTAACAATCTCCCCCTTTTTGATGATGACAAAACATAAACTCATTTAGTATAAAAATAGAAGTTTATAAATTATTAATGAGTTTAATTCTATTTCTCCCCCTTTTTGTCGAATCCAAAAAGGTTGATCGTCGAGTCGTAGTAGAGAGAAAGAAATCAACGATAAAAGACTCCCCCTTGATGTAAGCTCCCCCTTGTTCGGGGCACCAAGGGATCGATCTTACGATAATTTGTTTGCTACAAAACAAGGTTAGAAATACAAGTGCAAGACAAATATTCTTCAATATAACACATTGTATTTAAACTAAAAAAGAAGATTTACATTCCACCAACAAGAAAATCATACATTAGCACAACCAACTAATACATTCATGCAAAATAAAACTAGAACTAATACAAGATAAAGAGACATAATACTACATAAGTCTTAAATGATTCATGATTCATAGAGAATGACCTTTTTTAAACAAAATGTCTTTGGATTTTCCATTATTAAACCATTTGAAAAGGGTCTATGGTGGAGGTGGAAAATAGGTTGTGAAGGCGGTAGTTAGAAGATACTCAAGATGAGCAAACATAATGTTCATTTCATCTTGAAGGTTCAAGTAGAGGTTACGGTTGTGGAAACAACAAATACAAGTTGATCCATGATAGTCATGATAGTTGTGGTAGAGTGAATGCCCCATGATAGGAGATGGAGGTGGTGGTAGTGATGGTGAAGGTGGACTTGAGAGATTTTCAAGAGGTGTGATTGGTGATAATGATAGAGTGATATCCAAAGAAGGAAGGCTTTGAAGTGGTTGAGGGTTTAAAGGTCTAGGAGGGACATCTAAGATGTTCTCAAGCAAAGGGTTCAAAGGTTGAGGAGAGGTTGGTTCATGAAACGATGAAGGTGAAATTTGAAGTTTTGATTGAAAAGAAGAAGATGTATTATCTTGGCTTGAGGAGGTTTGATTTGTGGATGGAGTTTTTGATGGTGCATTTGGAGGAGTTGGATATGAAGAAGTGGTAGTAGGAGAAGGTGTAGTGGTGACTTCTTCATCACTAGAGATGTTGACAAATAGTTGTCTAGGAGGGATTATTGTTAATTTGATTTTCTTGGAAGGGTTTGAAGAAGAAGCATTTATGGAATTCATGGTAGATTTTGGTTGAGGAAGATGATGATGATAAGAAGATCAAGAAGAGTTCATGATTTAAGGTGGAAGAGGTAGATTCAAGAGGTAAGGCATGGGGTTTGAAGCTTTAGATTCCAAAAATTGTTTATCAAAAAGCAGAAATCAGCTAGGCCTAGATGGGATAGTGGTCAACTGCACAGAAAATCAGGTGGTCACAGTAGAAGAATCTGTGACCCCTGATGGCGGTCCCTTAAATATCTGGCGGTCCCAAATATATTGGGGGGCCGCCCAGTATTTAAGGGGGCCGTTTTCTGGAGACAGAAAATTTTCCAGTTTTTCTTGAAAACCTATAAAACTTTCTCTTATTTTTGCAGTCAATTCCATTTCATCATGAATCATCTAAAACATAATAATCAAGCATATAGGACTAAGCATCCTAAGTTCAATCAAGAATGCACATATATATGGGCAAGTTGACAAGTTCATAAGCATGCATAATATTTTAATTATAACTAAAATGTATCAAGGTGCATGCAAGCATTGGTTTAGGATGATAAAATTGAAAGATCATCCATGGCAAGCTAAGTTGCCCATACTACGTACTAAATTACTAATAAGTAGCATAAGTTCAAACACCTAATCATAATAGGTTAGTAAATAATATAGATAATAATGTCATAAAGCAATTTACCTCATTGCTCACTTCCTCATGTTTCTTTACAACTTTCTAAGACTTTTGCCGATTGACTTTACTCCACCACGATGCTCATCTCTTAATTGCACTTGACGGTTGATGATTTCGGTTTGACGGGTGCAAAATGGTTCAAGGTGAGGGTCAATGTTAGGTGGATTTTGAAAGACTTGAGGAACTTGATTGGTTAGGGAATTGACATAACGAATGAGGGAAGGAGTACTTGCACGCGAGGTCCCTTCGTCATTCCCATCATCATCATCATCGTTGAGATGAGACGAGGATGGTTGATCAAAGGCGGAAGATGAAGAAGTGGATTGACGATCTCTTCTCGTGCCACGATCCCTTCTTGGTTTTCGCTCTAGTTGAGCGGCAAGAGGAGTCATGACACGATCGTACAAGACATAGGACTCGTTCTTCAACTCGGGATATTCACTCATGATGAAATCAAACAAGCGGTTTAATAGCATACCATAAGGTAGAATCAACCTAGCTTGCTTGGTAACCCACTCCATTCGTTTTGCCATGAAGTAGGCAAGATTGAATTTTTCGGAGTTTGCAATGCAATAAAGCATATAACAAAGACATGCAGGGACGTGATCCCGATTACCCCCTAAACAGAAAACATTTTCCCGAATTATTTCTTCCAAAGGTTTCAAAGTTGACATAATTTCACGAGTGAGAATTTGATACTTTTAAACCTTAATTTGTTCTTGATGACGAATGCGAGTAACTTGACCTTCTCTATCTTCTAGAATATATGAGATGATATCATCGGGAGAAGGGAGGTTGGTTTGATATAGGCCTTCCGAAGGGGCACCATATACCAACTCATCAAGTGACCATCGGTCACTAAAGACACACGCACCCTCACAAGGGATTCTGAGGATTTGAGCAAAGCCTTCAAGACAAAGAGAGAAGTATTGGTTTTGAATGACAAATTCAACAAACATTTGACATTCGTCGGAATAACTCAAACGATACTGACTGTAAAACTCAAGAATTAAACGAGGACAAACTTGTTCATTGATTTCAAGAAGACACTCAAACTCGACAAAATGAAACAAAGACCGAACATATCTAAGATCCGTAAAGTTATCAAAAACCACCCGACCCTCGTGAATGTAACGTTCTTCAAGGTTTCTTAGTTTTTCTTTTATTGGAGAGCGAAGTTCATGTGAAATTTTAGGAATGTAGTGTCTTGTGTTTTTGTAATCTTCAGAAGATTTACGAGGCATTGTCACCTAGAATAAGATAACCAATATCATATTTTAATTGTATTTTACTTGTAGTAATGTCTTGAGTTCTTGCCTAGTGTGTGCCTATATGCAACAAATATGGAGTAACGATTAACTCGACCTAAGTATAACATCCTAAGAGTTAATCCAAACGCTCCTTAGTTTGATTTAGCTCAACCAAACAAGTCGAAAAATACATATGAATTATGTATCTCGAAATTTGTTCATGAGGTCATTATGCATGTATTTGAAAACGTTTTTAGGTTGTATTGACAATGCATAACAACAATTTTATGATGTTTCTAACGTGAGTGATTTGAAAATAAAATTGGGGTTTTGGTCCGAAATCAATTTTTCAACAAGTTCACTAATGTATGCAAATCCTATATATACGGGAAGCATATTAGTTATACATTGTATCCTAGTATTCTTAATTGCACAAAATCAAAAGAAAAATCAAAAATCCCCAATTTTGATTTTTGGTGTTCATCATGAACCCTAGACTCAAATTTAAAGAAAATAGATGAAATGACTTACAATTGATGATCTTTGTGATACCAGGATTGATTATTATTGTTGATTTAATCTTCAATTGAAGTTTTAATGATTGATTTTGAGTTTTGGTATGTTTTGGGTCGTGTTCGTTGCACTAGCAAGTAAGGGAGTGTTTGTTTTTGTGTTTTGAGAAAAAATTGGTTAAGTGTCCAAAATATAGTCTGCTGATGGCGGTCCCATATCTTCTAGCGGTCCCAAATATATTGGGGGGCCGCCTATATGGGGGCTGCCCTCAGGCAGTAATTTTGAACTTATTTTTGACAAAAAATTCACGAAGAGGAGTGACAATTTAATTTGCATTTCGCGAATTAAACATGCTTAAAGTACTTCGGATGAAGTTTTTAAGTTGTCACGACATGGAATGGAACACGGACTAGAATTAAAACAGGAGAATGAGAAGTGTACTTAATATGATTTATAGAATGTGTTCCATCATTCCAAAACCAAGACGTAGATAGTTAAACGATTCACGTTTAAGGGGTTTAGTAAGAATATCGGCGATGTTATCGGCGGACGACACTTTTTCGATTGAGATATGTCCTTTTTGGACATTATCACGGAGAAAGTGGTGACGAATTTCGATGTGTTTGGTACGAGAATGTTGCACCGGGTTTTTGCTAAGGTCAATCGCGCCTTTGTTGTCGCACATGATGGGAACGTCATCGAGTCGTACGTCGTAGTCGATGAGAGCTTGTTTCATCCATAGTGCTTGTTGACATGCCTTTTCGGCGCTTACGTATTCGGCTTTGGTAGTGGATATAGCAAGAGCGGTTTGTTTCTTTGAGAACCAAGATGTCAAACAACATCCCACGAACGTACAAATACCGCTAGTGCTCTTTCGGTCCACATAATCTCCCGCATGATCAGAGTCGGCATATACTACGGTTTCTATGTCGGTCCCCTTAGGATACCATAATCCTAAGTGCGTAGTGCCTTTAATGTATCGGAAGATACGCTTAACCGCTTCAAGGTGAGAGGTTTTGGGAGCCTCTTGGAAGCGGGCACAAAGGCAGACACTAAACATGATATCGGGCCTACTTGCCGTTAGGTATAATAGACTACCTATCATGCCTCGATACTTGGTACTATCTACCGACTCACACTGCTTTCTTCTTTCGTGAGTTTAGTATCAGAGGACATGGGGTTTTCATTGGTTTAGAATCTTTTAGACCAAATTTTTTAAGCATTTCTTTAATATACTTAGATTGATTATAAGAATATACCCATTCTTCCATTTGTTTAATTTGTAAATCCAAGGAGAAGTTATGTTCCCAATCTATGCCTCATCTCGAACTCGTCTGCATGATTTGCAAATTCATCACAAGTCTTGTCAAGTGGTAGATCCGATTTAATGTATCGACATATATTTAACAATGATGAGATTTGTAACTTTCTTCTTTGTAAAAAAGATTGTTATTCTACCATTCCCATTTTATATTCAATGTTTAATAAGAAAAGCTTTTATTTATCATCCAAGCTTTGGGTGCTTGTTTAAAGACCCATATAATGCTTTCTTTATTTGTAAACATGACATGTTTTTCGAAATCAATGAATCCCGATGGTTGTGCCACGTATACCTCCCTCATGATAAATAACATTCAGGAATGCAATTGTTACATCCATTTGGATAATTTAAAATCAAAGCCGCAAGCACTAGCCAATAATATCCTATAGACTCAAGTCTAGCAACCGAGGGCATAAGTTTCATCATAATCGATGCCTTCTTGTTGGTTGTATACCTTGAGCAACTAATCTAGCTTATTTTGAGAAACACACGTTCTCATTAACTTTTTCTAAATACCACTTAGTTCCTATAATTTTCATATTCTTATGTTGTGGAAACTAACTCCCAAACGTCGTAGCAATGAATTGTTTAATTCTTGCTTGCATGGGCGACGACTATCCGACTTTCTATCTACTATGGATTCATTCACATTCTCTAGGTTCATTGGTAGAGAATAAACAAATAAAGGTTACTTTGGTTTTGGGCATGTAAATTCTAAAGGGTTTCTTTGGTTGAGAGTTTCCTTTTGAACATTTTCTAGGAGGTGGTTCCTAGATTCCTTAATATTGACTATTTCGTTCAATCTTAAGTTTCTTCCTCAAACAACATTTTCTTGGTTTTCTTTTTGATTTTCCATATAGCTATTTCTTCATCTAAGTCATCCGTCCACTCAAGGGTGTATCTTAGAAGGGTGGCGGAGTTTTCATCGAATATCGCGTTGGAGTGGATTCTTCATTTTTCCATTAGCGTGTTTATTAAGAATGTTATAGGACTTACTATTTTGGGTGTAACCTGAAAGACACTTCGTTTAAGACTTTGGGGTCATACTTGTAATGTTAGTCTTTCGTGTTTAGAATGAAGCACTTGCTTCCAAACACTCTAAAATAGTCAAGAGTAGGTTTCCTACCTCTCAAGATTTCATAAGGTGTTTTTTCTAGGATGGTTCTAATTAGGATTCGGTTGAGAATATATGTTGAAGTATCTACAGCGTTACACCAAAACTTTTATGGTAACAATTGCTCGTTCAACATTTTTCTACTCATTTCTTAAAGTGTCCTGGTATGTCTTTACTTATACATACCATTTTCCATTAAAAACCGGACTTAAATGACCAAAAACGTACCAAAAATACATTGTATTTGTTTTTTTTGCATTTGTATTGTGCAAGTAACGGATATCTAAGAAAAGGACAAAAACCAAGTCAAAACGACAAAACCGAGCATGAGAACGAAAAGAGCATGAAGAAAAAGTCAAAGTCAAAAAGTCAACCAAAGTCAACCCCGACAAAGTCAAAGCCGAAGCCGTAAACAAATAATTACTTAATGGGCCCACCCGTACCCATCTAACGGGTCGGGTCAGCCCATTAAGGTAATACATGAAGACTTAAATGGTTTTTTTTAAACCATTTAGAGCCAAAGCACATAACCGGCCCAAACCATGCTCCCTAAACACACACTTTACAAGCACTATTGATAGGCTGTTGTTAAGTGTTTAGTCAGTTAGTCCAAGGAACATTCATGCAATAATGATATATAACCTAGGGACTTAAAACTGCCAAACCAACAAAACTTTTCACACCACAAGGACCTTCCTGCAATTAACTCTTACCAAAATGCGAAGGGTCAATCAAAGCTGTTTTATAATCCCAAACTCTTTCCCTGTAAACCAAAAACACTGTTTATCTCTCCCATTTCCCGCCAAACCTATTTTTAGCACTATTCACCATCACTTTCCTCAAACCCCACCTTATAAACAGCAATTGCCACATTGGCAATCCCCTTTAATCCCATTGGTCCATGATAAAAAGGCAAGGATTGAAGGGATGAGATTAAAAGACTTAGGCTCTACTCAAAATTGATGGCTATGATTGATTTAAGATTCCTCACAGCAACAACGCAGCAACTCTTTGAGCCTCACTAAAGAAACACAAGACAAAGGGACAAGACTCTTCTTAGCTTAGTATAAAATAGGACATTGTAAGCACTTAGAGGCATGTAGTTTTAACCTAGTTTTAGTTTTCAGCTTATTTTTCTAAGTTTTTTTATTGTATTCTTAAAAGCCTTGTACTAATTGTAAGTTTAATGAAAAATTGAAGTTTTTATGTTTTAACCTGTTTTCAAGATAAGTGCATTTCTTGTTTTAAAAAGTGTTTGATAAGTTTCCTTAAGTTCATTTAAACTTTTATATAACTTGTTTCATTAAGAAAATTCAAATATATTAAGTGTTAAGAAAATAAAAAAAAAGAACTCACCCTTAAATTACCACAGCTTATTTGGATGATAAGCCAGATTTAGATGGGCTTATGGACTCTTACTAGCTTGTTTCATACAAGCTAGAGCTTGTAGATTAGCTTATTTATAAGCTGGTTTGCCCTGTTTAAGCAAGGGCCTTTGTAAGTCTCTTATTTTAAAAAAATTAGCTTATTTACTGTAGCATTGTTTATTTTCTGCTTATTATTACTTATATCTACTTATTATGGATGTTTAGTGCTTATTTTGCTTAGCTTATAGTTTAAAATTCATTTGTGCAAGTTTTGAGTTAAAACTGAGAGTTATAAGTTAAAACTGTTTGATTAGTATAGCTTATTTAAGTGCTTAATTCTTGTTGAAATTTGCTTAATATTGTCTAAAATACTTATTTAACATCTGGTCTTTGTAGTTAAAGTTTTAAAAACCAATTTTCCAGGCTGAAAATGTATTTTGAAAACTTAAGGAGGTGTTTGGGTCAAGCAGCACTAACTAAGGTTAGTGCTGTTTGAGCCCTTTTGGTTTTCAAAGCCAACTTTGATTAGCTTTCTTAAGTGGTTTAAGCTGTTTTCAAAGGTTTTTCAAGGCTAGAATTCATTTTCAAAGGTTTTGTATGTATGCTTTTAATCTGAGGTTTTTAAGATTATTCATACTGCTTATGTGATTAGGACTTGTTAAGTTAACTTCTAAGTGTCATTTTTATGTTTGTTTTAGTGTATAAATGCAGTAGCATAGTGTAGTGTTATCCCATTAATTTAGTCCATTCCACAACTATAAACTTTACCAATATGCTAGAAAATAAGATGGAATCTTAGAAAGATAAAGTAGAGAAAGAAACAAGAAGATTAGATACAAAATGGTGAGTTACAAAAGATAGAAAAGTAACCAACAACCTTTACCAAGTATGGTGAAGGGAGATATTTATACCCATGCCTTGCTAGGTGGCTTATGGGCTTGCTAAACGGGTCGGGCTTGGTTTAACTTTGGCTTTGAGCCTGAAACATGGACAATATTAGATTACAATCCAAGCCCGTTGAACCCGACTAGCCTATTACAATACAAGACCTAGTTTGACTTTCTAAGACCGATAACATTCTTGTTTGACTTAACATAGTTAAGGCTAACAATCTCCCCCAATTTTGAGGTCTCTTTCTTCAAACTCCTCTGTACCACCGATGACTATCAAAGATTATTGACGTTTGACGGTTTTATGGCTTTGCCTTGTTATGGTCTTATCTTGTTTGTAATGGTTTATTCACCGATGCTTTATGATCTTGATTTTGAGCTTTATCTTTTTGCATTGAATTCTGAGATCGGTTATATTGTCAATCATCGCCTTGACTTGAATCATCTTGATTTGACTTTCTTGATCATTGTGCTTTCCCACATTAACCTATTTCCAAACAATATTTACCTATATAAAATATTAAACAAACACCACCAATCATCAAAAACAAATCCAAATATTAAAAATAATTATTTTCTCAACTCCACCACACACAATCCAATCCATAATAAAATCCTCATCTAAACATCTCAATATTAAACAATCACTCCAATATTCCATCTTACCCACCATACATAACACATCCCACCCCACTAATCTCCATATATAGATATCACAACCTACCAATTCAACATCTCACTCCTACCTCATCACAAGACGCACTTCAATACCTCTCCTGTATCCATTTCCGCGCATCTACCCCCAAGATACAATATATACTTCTGTCACACCCCTTTTTTAAGATACACTGTCTGTGTTCGCTCACGCACTCTATACAGATATTATGTCCCACCGCGCTCAATACACTCACACCACTAGACCCTTCAAAGCCCCAACACTCCATATCACACCCCCACAATTAATCACATCATTACCCCCCCCCCCCCTCAACTCCACATACACTCCCACTTCATCCACCACACTCTTCACCACTCATCCCACACACACCAGAGATACCCCACCCACCCTTCCGCTCACCACTCCATCTCTCTGTCGCTCACACATACAATTTATATCTCACACCTAACTCACATGTCACTCTGCCCCTCCTCATCCTCGCTCACATCCACCACTACCTACACACACTCTAATCCCCCCCTCACACGAGCTACCACTCACACTCGCCTCACCATACCTCACAGACTCAACAATTCTCACAACACTCAGCTCGCTCATTGTATCTGACTTTATATATCCACGCTGTCATACTGTGTGTGTGTTGTGTATAAATATTATTCCCACTCTCTATCTCTCTATATAATATATGACGCGGCCCCCCCCCCCCCTAAGAACTGTGTGTGTTCTCCCCCCCCCCCCTCTTATATATTAATAGGATGTGTGCCAGATATTTATTCCAAGAGAAAAATAGATAACGCGAGAGCATATGTCCCCACCTGTATAGACAAGACAATTATCTCAGTGCATGACGAGCGCGGTTGCTCGCTCTCTCACGCTAGGCTGGTGGCTAGGAGATAAGAGATAGATATAGATTGCGTGGAGGCTGGTTTTTATGTGCTTTTCTAATTTCAGAAAATCCAACATAGAAATGCTCGCTTGATTGTTTAAATGTATAATAGACTAG
Organism: Tanacetum coccineum; assembly: GCA_026074375.1. Classification (NCBI taxonomy): domain Eukaryota; kingdom Viridiplantae; phylum Streptophyta; class Magnoliopsida; order Asterales; family Asteraceae; genus Tanacetum; species Tanacetum coccineum. The sequence continues at coordinate 51,913 of BQNB010005087.1, read as the reverse complement.
AATAACTCTCGCTCCGTGACAAATGAGACATGTTTCTTTTGAGGAGAAACCCGAATGGCTGGGAAGGGTTGTGCATTGCATCACTGGGTCCATGATGTCGTCTTCAATATCAACAATCATCTTTGTGATTTTGATAGATTATGTATTGACCCGGTTTCTGCCTAAGGTGTAAGGAGGGCTTCTTTCTTTTCACCCTTTATCCATACTTTTTTTAATTCTTCAACCCCTTCAATGCTTACCAAGACGTCATTACTAACACCTTGTTGTGATTGTTCCAGTGTTAAGCTCAATTCTTTAGTCGCATTTTTCCCTTTACTCATTATTCTACATTAATACCTAAGATGCTATTTCTAACTATGGGTGTGTCCTTGGGTAGATCCCTCCGGTTCTTGTTTGATCGCTAGGACCTTATGCCAACCTAACCACTTATGTCTTCAGAGAGCACGCGCGCCCTGAATTAATAGGTTGTTGGGTATGAGATCAAACCATAAAACCATTTTCTGACATTGTTATTTTCAAATACCCCCTACACATGTGCTCCGAGATTCAAAATTGTTTAGCTCATGTAGGAAAGAGTTGCACTTAGAGTCTTAAAGATCCCATTCGTTCTATACATATTTTAATCACAATTTCTCCCTTATTTTATTAATAAAAACTTAGTATTTGAATACTAATTAATTAAAATTTGGACATTGAAAAAATTCCATGGGGAGAGAAAAATTATACACTATATTGCCCCCCCCTAGAATTAGATTTGATAGCTCCTCTTCAACAGTATATGTGGGATACCAATATTTATTAAAACTTGACATTGGAATGAAAATTGATATGACACCACAAAATGTTGAAGACGGAGTGAGATGCCTTAGTGAACAATGTATATTAATAATTGACATTATAAGTTTCCACATTTTAATTTCACAAAATGTGTTTGGATACATAAAATTGACATTTATGAGATGTACCCAACACATTAAAAGGCTTTGTTTTAAAAAGCTCCCCCTCAGAAATTGATTTACATAAAATGACATTCTACGTACTACAATTCTTTGAAAATTATTCGAGGAAGGGAGTGTTGTGTAATTTTAACAAATCTCACATTGTGTGTATGGAAAAAGACTCAAATTCTCGCTCGCGCGCGCTCGTCAATTTTGAATTGAAAAGTCTTTTGAAAAAATTATTGTTCAACGATTTTAAAAACATGATAGAAGACTTCTCTTCTATTTTAGAGTAAGCGCACTGTAGATGGTACACTTCCCTATCACAATTCTGAGATCCGGTTTCTCGCGCACTGAATATGTATCATAAATAGTCATTAAGAAAATTTAGAATGAACATGTTTTGAAAGCATTTGAAACCTCCTGTTCGAACTTCACTTTACAGCCTCGTATATATAAATACACAAAAAAAACAACCAAACACCCACCCCCCCCCCCTCGCTGATGTTAATCAACATTCCCCCCCTAGGGGTACGTAAATGTTATCGATTACAAGAGACATGTCGAGAAGATTCTTTTTGGTATTTTTGAAAATTTTCTGATTTTATATTTTGTTTTCTAGGTTTTATATTTTTGTATTTTCTTTTCTAAAATTTTATTAAATCAAATAAAAAGAGATAAAATATGTACAAATTGCTGTTTGATGGGATCATCCAGATTAATTTCCAGAACCTCCAGTTCATCTAGAGGTTAAAACATACTATACCGAGTCGTCTGACAAGATACTTAAACCTATCTTCCGATAAAGCTTTAGTAAACAAGTCAGCTAACTGGTATTCAGTTCCGACAAAGAATAATTCAACAATACCCTTTTCAACCTGTTCCTTTATGAAGTGATATCTGACATCGATGTGCTTGGTACGGGAATGCTGGACTGGATTGCACGAGATGGCTATGGCTGCCTTTGAGTCACAATACATAGGTATTTTATCAAAGTGGAAGCCATAATCTTGTGAGCTAAGTTTTCAACATAGAACTTGTGCGCAGCACGAGATAAAGAACACATATTCAGTTTCAGTCGAAGACATTGAGGTGTTAGTCCTGCTTTTTGTCATGACCCCCAGCTGCTAAACTTATCACCCCTAGAAATTGTATACCACAGATGTACTCTTTACGTGAATCAAGACAGCCGGCGTGATGACAATTTGAAAAAAGTTAGTTCAAAACCTGGTGTCTAGCCTCGTGTACCAGAAGACCCATGTTAATGGAGTCTTTAAGGTACCGAAAGATCCGTTTAACCATAGTGAGATGTTTCTCAGTCGGTTTCGCTTGATAGCGAGCACAATAACATGTTGCATGTACAATATCTGGTCTACAAAGCTGTTAAAGTACATGGGAGTGCTGTTCGACCATATACGATATTTCATTTTGGTCGACTGGATAGTACCATCAAGTCAGCTTCAGGTTGTTTGTAGCCATTGGAGTACCAAATGCTATCACATGAAGGTCATACCATGCTTTTTAAGTATCTCATGTGCATACTTAGTTGGGTTTAAAGTACACGAGGGTATGGTGATCTTTGAATTCCTAAAAAGAAATTTAAGATCCCCCTATCATAGACAATATTTCAAACTTGTTCGTGCATTAGTTTTCTAAATCGTTTTGAAGTTTTGGGTTAGTAGAAACCAAAATAAAAATTATGTAATCACGGTAAATTTTCAAAAGCAATATGTCTTGCCATGTTTATTTTAAGAACAGAGTTGGATCAATAAGAACCTTTTGAGAATCCTTCGGATACCAAGAAGTTGGAGAGTTCATCATACCACGCTCTTGGAGCTTGTTTGAGACCATATAATGCTTTCTTGAGACGGTAAACTTTGTCAAGATGATATGGGTCAACAAATCCATCTGGTTGGTTTACGTCACTTCTTCCTGAAGGTCCTGTAAAGAAATGCTGTTTTAACGTCCATTTGGTACATGTAATGTTTGTGTATGAGCATATGCAATGAAACTACCGTTACAAAGTTCCAATCTGAGAAACTGGTGGGATTTGACTACTTCGAAATCATTCCTTCTTTTGAGCATATCCCTTAGCTACAAGACGAGATTTATTGCGAATTACAGTATTTTCTATCACGTTTGTTTTTCCAAGGCCACTTTATGTTAGGACATTTTTGCAAAGTGGGTTTGTCGACTATATTCCCAATACATCCTAATCGATCAAACTAATGAAGTTCTTCCTGCATTGTTTCAATCCATGCAGAATCAGCCTGGCTTCTTTGATGTCTTTGGTTTCGGTTCGGACTCCCGGTGAGTGCCGGAAATCACATATCGCATACTGTTTCTAGCTGATGTCTTGTTCTAACTGATTCAGAAGGATTTCTAATGACTTGTTCTAATGGATGATCTTTTGTCCAACGTTGTGCATTTTTTGTATTGGTTTATGCCTGAATAATGTTCTCAGGTGCAGTGACAGTTGGTACTTGAGTTGGAGATTGATGTGTTGAATGAATGTTCAATGGAGGAGGTGGATCTAAACCATCGGTTTTTGTTGTAGGGTAAAAAGTGTGAGATGTGTTATGTTGTTGACGTTATCAGGATTTATCAGGAATGTACAGCGGAAGCCTTTGGCACAACAGGAGATGTTCCATTGTAGTAATGTCAGTTCCCCCCGTGCCTCCTCATCTCGCGCTCTCTATATAGCAATTCCAGTTCATTTGATGTTGTTACTGTCTCAGCAACTTGAGGAACATTTTCTTGACATTGTGGACCAGGACTTAAACTGTCTTGTTCAAGCACCGTTGTTGAACATTGTGGAGCGGGGTCAGAACTGACGTGATCTGACGCCATTTGAGGCAATTCATCAAAGTTAACATGAATTGATTCAACTATCATTCTCGTTCTCTTGTTAAATACCTTGTAAGCCTTTGACTGAGTAGAATACCCAACAATAATACATGCATCACCTTTTTCCTTCATTTTATCCAGATTTTCACCATCTCTGACGATGTAGCAAAGAGAACCAAAGATGTGAAAGAACTTGACTGACGGTTTCCGGACATTGATGATATGGTAAGGTGTTTTCTCAAGTCGAGGAATTACAAGTGAACGGTTTTGAGTAAAGCATGCTGTTGCAATTGCTTCAGCCCAGAAGAACAAAGGAACTTTAGCGGCGCTTAGCATTGTTCGAGCAGCCTCAACAAGAGTACGGTTCCATCTTTCGACAACGCCATTTTTTTCAGGTATTCGAGCAGTTGACGTTTCGTGTCTTATTCCCTCTTTCGCAAAGTATGCACGAAGAGTTTTATTAAGAAATTCCGTGCCTTTATCAGTTTCGAAACTTGTTGAAACTTGGAGCATTGTATTCCTCTTTGGACAAGTGTGAGGAAATCAATGAGAACTCCAGGTGTTTTGTCTTTGGACCTCAAGAAGTGAGTCCAAGTATTTCGGGGGTAGTCATCAAACAATTATGAGAACATATTTATTTCATTAATGCTTTCTACCGCATTGGACCACATAAAGTCCATGTGTAGGAAGTTGTAACCGTCTTTTTTGAGGTCGGGGTTATTGGTCTTAGTGTGAAAGACCTTTCTTTTTGCTTTCCCTAACTCCACAAGAAGAACACAGATGATCTTGACGAATTTCAGCTTTGGAAGGCCATTCACATATTATTATTTGAATGTTGATGGTTGTCGAAGTTTTAAATGAGGATAGACGTCGATGCCATAACAGGCTTTGAGGACGATGTTGTTTAGCCATTAAGCAAATTGGATTGGGAGTTGTTGAGTCTTGCAGAGAAATGGAATACAAATATGTGCCACGAGAACCTGTGAGAAGATCATTTCCCTTCAAATCACGAATATAACATGTAGACTTCCTAAAAGCAACTTCCAAATCAGCATCACAGAATTGACCAACCGAGAATAAATTATGATTAAGCCCTTTGACGTAATAAACCCGTTTGATGGTAATAGTTCCTTGAACCAGATCTCCATAGCCAAGGAAATTGGTGCAATCTTGATCAGTTCCAAAATTCACGTTCCCAGAAAATTTCTCCACAAAATTAGTTAGAAGTTTGAGATTTCCGGTCATGTGCTTTGAGCACCCAGAGTCGACGATGAATAGAATGATCTCTACAAGCTGCAAAAGAATTAGAGAACAATGGAGTATTAGACATAGTAGAACACCTAGTAGTCTTATGTTCCAAAATATTAGCAGTTCTAGATGCATTTCCTAGAGGCATACTAATGTTTGGGTTAACATTGCCTTTTTGAGACTTAGGTTTCCAATTATATCCGGATGGAGTATACTTAGGATACCACCAACTGTATGTCTTACTAACTTGCTCATATAACTTCCTAGTTATGTTTCCAGATTTCTTGACAGTGGAGTCTGTTGCAACAGTTTTCTTACAGGATGTTGCAACAGATTGGTTCACATTCTGCTTGGGTTCTCTAGTACTAATAGGCACAGCCATTGGTTGTTTAGTCCTTGAATTCACGCCATTGATATAATGTAGAACACACAAATCATGATTTTCATTTAGCATACATTTTCCATAAGTAACATAGACAAAGTTAACATTTAAGGTCTTAGCATTCAAACTGTCATTACACGCAGTTACAGACGTTTTATTATTAGAAAACTTAAAATTACTACGGTGGTCTTCTACTTTTTGCTCCTTCCCTTGACTATTGTTAGACATGACTCTATCTTTCAGTTAATTGCTCTTAAGCTGTGGTATGTAACACTTAGTAGTGGAATTACTCATGTAGAGAAAGACACGCGTTTGTTAAGGATTTCTTATGTCTTGATAGCCAACTGAGGTGTTCTGGTTTGAGTATGCTTTGTGTGCACTTTATACATTCCTGGTGCAATCACATTTGTGTTCTTGACAATTGGTAACAATTTTGAGGCAAAATCGTGGCTGGAATGTTTTGAAAAATCATTTGACACATTTCTGTGTGGGTAACTGGCTTTGTCTTGATAAAATCTTTCTAAGCAAGAGAATCTGAAAAAAATAGTGGTTTACTAAAATGGATTGTCTTTGACTTTTAAATAGCATTCGGTTGTCGAATACCGATTGATTTGTCAAACTTAGTTTCACAGATTTTCCTTTCATCTTTTCTTTGAGTTTCTTCAAAACTCACTTATTGCAATTCCTTTGTCTTGTAATTGAGCTTTCAAGTCTTGAATTTCAAAATACTGTTCACGTTCTTTCAGAAATACGTTTGACTGATTTTCTTTGAAAGATTTGTCATTTTTTATCTTTTCTTTACACTGTTGTAAATCAAGTTCAAGATTAATCGCATGTTTCTGAAGTGCTTCAAAACTCTTTGACATTGTTCTACTTTTTGAAAGCTCTTTTTCAAGACGTTCACATTTTTCCCAGGTTTCCAAGTAATCACATTGCAAATTAGTAACTTCATCCAGATCAGTGTACACTCCAAGTATTGCATTCATGTGATCAGCATAGTAATATTCCCTTGAAAGTCGGTCGATTTCATTCAAAAACTGTGTTTTTTGAGTTTCCAGTTGAGATTTGAGAGTGTCTACTTCATGTTCAAGAGAATTAAAGTATCTCAAATCAGCAACCATTTCCTCTTTCAAACACAAGTGAAATTGTTCTAAGTCCGCATTGAGTTTGCTAATTTGGGGGCCAAAATTTCCTTCTATTGTGTTTTGAATGAAAGGATCGATGTTACCAAAATATGTTCTTTTGGCGATTGTTTGTTTGCAACGTTCCACTCCGTTAAAAATCGTGTCAACACTCTTTTTAATCTTGAAAAGTTCTTTAGAGCTTTTACACTTTTGATCCCAAGGAATGGATTCATCCATTCGTTTTTCTAACAAAGTTGTTTGTTTACGAAAAGACTCTTTGGAAAATTCCTTATTAGAAGATGTATGACTCATCTTTGACGTTTTTGGAAAATAGTGTTGTTCAGCCGACTTTTCCCGTTGTGGAACGAACAAATCATAAAGATTATTCAACTGATCATAATCAAACGGTCTGATTAAATCGCTTAATTTTGATCGACGTTCTTTTTCAAGACGAATCGTTTCGTCAGAATCAGGGGCTAACATTAACGCAAGATTATCATTATAGCAACCTATATCATACAGACGAGGATTCGCTCTTTGAGCTTTCTTGAGGAACTCAGGTTTTGCAAAACTCGTTTTACAATTACGATTAAGCATATTCATTGTTTGAACAGATTGGCCGGTTTTATATACAATATCATTCAAAACCTTGACTTTGTTTTCTAAAGCAATGACTTTATCAAGTTCCTTGTCTTCACGAGTTTTGTAAAGCTTAATCTGAGCCTCTTTTGCTTGTGACATTATGGAGATGGTTTCTTGATGTGCACAAAGCTCCTTTTTCATATCCGAAATCGTTTGATTTAAATCATTTATTTTTTGAGTATATGCATTAGATGATTTTTCAAAATCGATTTTGTATGACATTAAATCCCCTTTAGCTTTTGCACAATCAATTTCCACCTTTGACGCATAATTCACATCATTATACTTATCAAGTTCCGCTTGGAACTTCTTAAGGTCTTTAAACATCAACTGATTAGTCTTGGACAGTTCATTGTTTGCTTCTTTGAAATGGTTATTTGATGATTCTAAACTTTTATTCTTAGTTTTGAAATCCTCAATTTCACCTTTCAATTTATCAACTAACTCCTTGTTTGATGATTCCAAAAATTTATTTCGGTTTTTGCTGTCATCAATTTCACATTTTAGTTTCTGAATTAAAGAAGCAAGCAAATCACGTTCTTGATCAAGATCATCAGTTTCATCCTGGTCATCCTGAGCTCTATCATAACATATATCCGATGAATCAATAGTGATATTGGTGTCACCTTGTTCCGCCAGATATATGTCATTACTAGATTCAGGTTGCTCAGGATGTTCATTTTCCATGGCAAACACATTATAGTTGTCATTATTGTTTTGTACCTTATGCATTGGCTCATCATCAAAGATTGGTCCAGAATTGTCAACTGAATCTGGAGTAACCTCATGAATCTGTGCCATGTACATATAATGTGCTTCCAATTCCTGTTCTTCAGACTCATCATCAGTATCATCCTTCCAATCAGCTTGTTCTGCATTCAACTGAACCCCAGCTTCCTCTTGTTTACACAATAACATCTTTTCCTTGTGATAAGCTGCATCCTTTACTCGTTTTGGTTTCTGACATTCCCTTGATACATGCCCATATTCCTTGCAGTTATAACACTAAATCCCAAACTTCTACACAACCGGAGTACCTACATTTTCCCTAACCCCAGCAACATTAACTGCCCTCTGATTATCATACCCAGTGCCTCTGTTGATTCTTGGAGAATTATCTTGATTAGCTCCACTGGTTTTTGATGAAGTTCGAAGGTTGTTGTTGGTAGGTTTGTATATTTTCTTAAACGAGAGAGAAATTAAAGCCATAAGTTTGTCAATCTCCTTTTCCTTTGACATTTCCTCATCTTTAGTAACCGTATCAGGTTCTGGATCATAAGTAGGAGCAGAAGAGGTAACAATTGCTTTTCCTCTGTTTTTGGTAGATTGTTGTGATCTGGTAGAGGAATATTGAGTGTTTTGAGTAGGATGGTTTTGATTATGGTAAACTTGTTGTTGTTGAGCAACAAGTGCAAGTGGATTAGCAGTACGTGCTAGTCTTTCAGCTCTTATCTCATTGACTTCATTCTGGTGTTGCTTCAGGATGTCATAAAGTTTGTGATAGGAGACAGTCTTCAGCTCTTGACTCTGCTTAACAAGTGTCACAAACCTTTGCCATTCTGGTTGTAGTTGAAGTAAGAACTGGACATTCACTTGATGATTAGTAACATGACACTGATTTCTGACAAGCTCATTCATCATCTTGTAAAACTGTAAGTAATACGATTCAAGTGATTCACCATCCCGTGATGTGAATTTTCCAAACTCCTAATATAAATTGGTTTCAAGATCTTGAACATTGATTGATTCACCTTGTTTCAACCTTTCAATGGCTTTCCACATTTCACATGCATTCGGACAAGCATCAACTGTGGAGTAGATATCGTTATCTATCCCTGTGAGAATGATCTGAACGGCTTCAGCTTCAGCATTCAGTTGATCTCGTATGTCTTGTGAAACATTCTTATAGTTCTCCATATACCTCTCTGTAGTTGTTTCAGAACTACCTTCAGCAACTGGAACTGTCTTCTCAGCCCATTGATACGTGTATGGTGGATTTTGGAGACAATAGTGGATGAGTTCACTGTTAGGTTTGGTGTCAATGTATCTCTTGATTCTGGATTTCCACTGAACGTAATTACCCGGTGCTTACCAATATATAATAAACATTTTTAATAAATTGATAAAAAACGTTTATGAAATTAGACAGTGAATTCTCCATTTATTATCGGAAAAATGATTTAGAAAACAATGGCGCAAGTTTCCGTGTCTTGAATCGTCCTTTTAACTAGTACAAAAACGAGTCCCGAACCGATAGTTTTATCAAAACTAATATTAAAAAATTTTACACAATTAACCCTGGACTATTTGTAAGTTCTCATTTTTTAATAACTTTTAATATATATATGAAAATTATTAAAATTCTTTTCATTTATATATAAAACAACACACACACAAACATATAACTCTCTCTCTCTCCTCCCTCCTCTCCCATATATTCTGGCCGACGGCCCAAACGCCCCAAACGTCGCCCCGGCCACCGGAAAACTTTTTCGGCGACTTTTCCGGCCGAGTTCAAAAACGTTCCTCATCACCCGATCTATCCGCTCCACCATATCACGCGCCGCCACGCGCCTCCACCACCTGCCACCGCCACCCCGCTGTCAACACGACCACTACACCACCACCACCATCATCATCATCTCGTCATCATCATCCTCATCATACCATCATCGTCACCATCACCTCGTCAAACCGATCACCACCTCCACCTCCTCACCACCGCCACCTTCACAGCACTACAAGGGTGTGTGTAGTTTTAATATCAACCCGCAAAGGGTGCGTTTGGTTTCGTGGTTTATCATCGCAAGGGGTGTGTTGTTTCGGTGGTGAACCACCACAAGTAGGGTGCGTTTGGGTGGCAGCCACCACCTTGAGGGTGCGCTTGGGTTGCTGTCACCACCTAGGGGGTGCGGATGGGTTTCACAACCGCAGGTTTGTGGTCTCAACCGACCAGGGTGCGTTTGGTTTATGTGAACCCGAATGAGGGTGCGTTCGGTTTGTGTTTATCACAGAAATGGATGCGTTTAGTTTTGTAGAAACAGGATAGGGTGTGTTTGGTATTAAAAACAGCCCACAAGGGGCATTTGGTTGTGGGTTTAACAGCCCACAAGGGGCTTTTGGTTGGGCATAAAACAACATAAGGGGGTGTTTGTTTGGTTTGGCAGATTTGCCAAACGGGTGCGTTTAGGTTAGCAGGAAAACCGTATAGGGTGCATTTGGGTTAGCAGATTCACCATGAGGGCGTGTTTGGGTGAGCAGAAACAACTTTAGGGTGCGTTTGATTTATACAAAACGGAAAATAAATATAACATAAGGTTTTATAAATATCCAAACTGGATATAATGGTGGATAATTAGTTAAATAATGTGATTAGTTATTATTTTCGGATATATTATATTAGACCCGTAACGGACATATAAAATGGAAACAATGACAATAACAAATAAATACACTTGAAATTTACTTGGATTTTTCTATTAAATTGATTTGGAAAGGTTGATTTGCAACAAAGTCTCTCGACTTGGGATCGTTTTATAAACGGAAAAGTCATAGCGAAATTTATATAAATTTCTATATTTAGTAACGATTCACTAAAGCTTCCATTATTTTAGAAACCGATAACAGGGACTAAGTTATATTTTAAATATATATTAATTTTTATTATACAATAACCCGACCAATGAACAAAAACTATACTTTTACAATGAGACAACTATTTTAGACACGACCCGTCGAGGAAACGAGATATAAATTTATAAAATATTATTTCTTACCATACATATCATACATATCTTAAAAGTAGGACAAACTAGACTTAAACCATCAAACCTTGACTAAACTTATCAACATTTTGCCGCTAATCTAAAGTTCTTAGTCCTAAGCTTTCTAACCAGGATTTCCTAAACATTGCATTAACAACATCACATGACACATTTCGATGAATTCCGTACAATATGCACGTCAGACCGGTTTACTTACCTGCAACCAAGCTAATAAAAACATAAGCACTAAACACCATATTTTTCAATCCTCCATCTTATCCAAACAATTCGTTAAGACCTATACTCAAATTGATACAAAATCAATAACAAAGACATTCATGACTCAAGAACACACCCTTTCGTCCCATTTTAACATCATGTGATCATCCTTTTATCATATGATGGAACCTCCTAATTTTACTAAATTCACTTAATAGTTTGAAGGTGTTCCTAATTCATATATAATCACAGTCCAAACATCTCTTAATCATCATATGATTCCATAACTCAAAATCATTAATTTGAATCTTTATTTCACTAATTTAACCTTAGACCCACATTCATCTACACCTTAAATTCTTTTTTTAGAACATAATTTACCCAAGAAACCCCCAATTATACTTTAACCTAATTCTTAAATCATCAATTCCAACTCAATAAAGAATACTTTACTTATTGAGAACATTGATATGGCTTATTTCTTTGATTAGAACCTTAATTTACCAACCATGGATCAACTAGCTTTCTTGTTCTCCCTCTCTTTTATTTCTTGTATCGTCACACACAAAACACCACCCAAAATGGAGAAGTCTAGAATGCCAGGGAATTTTCTATGGTATATGTTAGGTACAATTTTCCCCTATTGGCAACTATGGCCCCTCAAATCCTATTCTTTCTCATTTGGCCACACTAACTTTATTTAACACATTTATCATTTGACATCTTAGTCCCTTAAGTCTATTTCCTTCCTAGTTGTGACACACAATCTTTTCTAAAACCGTTTACGCAACATATATACTTATAGTTTGACTACCAGGTTGACTAACCAATCACGCAACGCATTCAAACTTATAAAATTCATAGTCAAACTTTCTAATGGCATTCTCGTAAATAAATACTTAAAAACCTATTTTGAGGTGTTACAATTTGTATATTCAAATAGGGGGAAGATTGTTGGGGTCAGTTCCAGAGCCCTTCAGTCTCTCAGTAGATTTAAACATAAAATCCCCTAAGTGTTTATTCAAGCTGAAGGATGTTCAGCTTGAGTCGTTGAAGTATGTTTAACTTCAGCTCTTCAGGTCCATAGAAGATTGGGAAGTATCTTCACTTCAATGTATGCATCAGAACATAAATTGAAGAAGGCCTATGTAAAGAGCTTCAATTCAATTTGGTTGACAATTCCAATCTGAACGTTGTCTATCTCCTTAACAGAAGTTTAAAACACTTTGTTTCACTTCTAGAAGGTTACAAGGCGGGAAAAAGATTGCTTTATGTCAAAAAGAAATAAAGCAATCTCCTTGGGAATGACCACTAATGAGGTGTAATTTTATACACTTTTTCAGGGTCATTTTACCCTTATAATCATGCAAATATATCAAGAATATGTGCTTAATCATTTCTTTTTCCATTTTTAGCACTTGGAAGGCATTTGAAGGAAATACACTTGACTTGGGCTCAATTTTGAAAGAAACCAGACAAGATGGCAAACGGGCATGAAGACACATTAAAGATTCAAGCTCAGACTGTGGAGACGCCGTCTAGAAAAGCTGTGACCACATCATGATTGCAACGCGACGCCGTCTATATTATTTATGACATCGTCTTGATCAGCCGTCAAATATGAAGCCCTAGAAACCCTAGCGTGGCGACGACGTCTGAAAAGTTGTGACGCCATCCCGGTTCGATTATTATATATACAAACTTGAATTTTACATTTTGAATATACATTATCATAGAGGATTAGGGTTTAGTTCGTGGGAGATCGACTTGTACCAGACTTTGGGAGTATTTTAGGGTTTCCCAACCCTTCTATACCATCCCTAATTGCTTTTATAATAGTGAAGTCCTTTTATCCTTTATCTTTCAATATGTCTTATTGTTTGATATATAATTGTGCTTCCTCTATCTTGAACATGCTAGGTTAACTTGTAAACCCTAATTCCTTTGCCTATAAAAGGAATTAGATATCGAGAGTAAATGTTTATCTCTTCTAATTAATGTGATACACATAGAAGAGTTCATTTATCTCTCAAACAAACTGAACGGTACTACTGAAAAGCTTCAGTTTAGTCATAAGTACAACCAGTGTTGTATGATGGAAATACTTTAGCTGAAAAACATGCATCTATATCTGTGTTTGATTCTGAAGAGACGTTAAGTTTAGCCGAATAGAATCGGTTAAAAATGAAAACAAAGCAAGATGAACTTAATGACAACCCGGTTGATTATTCAAAGTTAAATAAGCTTTATGAATAATGTGTTCCTAAAAAACAAATGAATGCAGAACAAGCTTATTGGCTTCCAGTTTCCAAACCTTCTATTGTAAAAGATAGACCTATAAAGATCGTTCCAAAACAACTTCCAAAAACCAGTAAGGTAAAAAGGTTTTTTCAAAAAGCTAAAATCAACTTGATACTTTTTATAAAGTGATCAAAGAAAAAACGACACTTAATGTGCTTAATTAAGGAGGTTTTGGAGTTCATCATGTTTAAGAAGCATATGAGGCGCATGCAATACCTTTTGTTACCGATCTTAGAAAATATTTAACTACATTTGAACAAGACTCACACAAAGAGATTTTTGAAATGAAACAGTTTTTTGAAGGATGGAAACTGAGGTCGATGAATGTTATGTATAACAAAAATACATTGATATTTAAAAAAAACAAATTGAAAATGATTGACTCTTAGAAGAAAACATATCTTGTGATACAATTTGATCAACATAGAACCAAAATTTAGCATAAACCTAATGAACAATTCTTAGCCACTTATTTTTTCATTAAAATAATAAAAACTCACTTTCCACATTTTTTAAAAATAAAATATTTTACAAACGGTAAATCGTCAAACGACAAAAAATACACCATCGCGACGAGTATTTTTTTTATCTTTCAGTAGACATCCACTTTGATATACTTTCGAAGAATTTATTTTTGATTTATTTTTTCAGTCACGTCTGAAAAAATCACATGTGATTTCATAAAATCACATGTGATTTGTGATACAAATGACATGCGATTTTTTCTGGACGTAATTAAAAATAATTCGTCGAAAATATATAGAAGTGTCCCTCCATAAAAAGATGATTTAATTCTCGTCGCGATGGTATGTTTTGTTTTGCGTAACGATTAACGGTTTGTGGATCCCTAGAATATATAGAAGTGCCCCTCCACAGAATGCATTTTCAACTGCCATATACTTTCTCCCTATATAACAGATAATCAGACTTTTATTCTTGCTGATGTGCTTAGGATCCCTATCATTGGAGGTTCGTCTCTAGATCTACATCATCTATTTATAGAGGTCACGTCACGAGGTGGCTTCAAAAAGGTATGATATTTGATTAGATACTATAGAATAAAAAGTATGCAAAGACTTGGCACTTCTCTTTCTTTATCAGAATTGCATACATTTCGTGTACAGATTGTTAGTGACCGAAGATGGAGGGAAGTGATGGTTGTCTTCAAATTTGGGCCCACAATCACCAACACGCCTTTTGTCTTACGCAAGGCCTATTTATCCTTGCTCTATCGTTTTGAGCAGGTTTATTTTTTCCACAAGAAGTCCCTCACTCTTTCAGCTGGTACGTCATTCCTCAAAATGCTTTTCTCTTTAATATATTATATCTATTTAGCATAATATTCAATGACCTTAATACCCTTCCAACAGATTCTTTATGCAGGCTCTCTCATGGATCCGTGTCGGGTTCCGTCAAGAATATGTTAACTGGTTAGGTTACTATGTGCTTTGTATATTTGCTTCATCCCATGAAAATTACTGTGGGTATGCAAAAAAGAGACACTTTATTAAAACGAAGGATTTTTTTTATGTGGTGCAACAAGGCATGTTGAGGTTGCTAGACAAGTGACTGGAACCATTGATAACCATTTTATCATGGCCAGGAGGATGTCTACGTAAAAGAATTTAAGTGTTATGGGAAACTCTCACACAAGAGGGACAACAGGTAAATGCTCACCATTGTATTTGTTTTTTCTTTCTTTTGTTTTTTTGAGGGTGTTTGGGATAACCTATTTATAAGAGCTTATCACCTCCATGATGGTTCTAGAAAGAGCTTATTTTCCAAAAATAAGTTTTGGAAACTCAAAACAAGTTACTGTATTTTGAAAATGCTATAAGCTGATACTCTTCAAATTAGCTTACCCTAACACCCAAAATTAGATACTACCCCCCAACTTATTTTCTCAGATCAATAACAAATATAATACCATGCTTAAATCAGACCCCAAAGTATTCAGAATTTACAAAAACACCCCCTTATACTTTAAACTCAAATCAGGGTAACAAATAAGTGCTCAAAGCCCTAATTAAAATTTCCCCAATAATTACACAATTTGTCATACATTCATTAGCATGTATTGGACCTGGGAAAAATACAAAAACCCTAACCTAATTCGTTTTTCTATATTTCTCCTTTCTCTTTATTCGCAAATCGGCAAATCCTTAAACCCTAAATGATTATTTTGAGTCCTCTAAAAATTTAACCAACAATGAGCTGAGATATACATGAAATATTCCACCTTATAAAATTATAAATCAATTTTTTTTTTTTAAACAACAAAAATTGTTTTATTGCCGATTACACAATTAATCTAAAATTAGGGTTTCGAACATATATTTATTCATATGATCAAATTAACATGCATGGCTATTTTTTTTGTGTTTATACTGAATTAAAATGATGAAAAACAATCTAAAATTACCTTTGAAATTATTGATGATTCTATGGATTTAGAAAATCGGTGGAGATAATCGAACAAAACCAATACCCGAAATCAAACCAAGCCTCCACAATCTTTCTCACTATTTTTCCCACAATCCTTGACCTTCAAATCACCTTAGAAAAATTCTTCTTTGCCTTGGAAAAATCTTATGTGCCGCCTATTGATTTTATTAGGGTTCGGTGCATTTGTTTTTAGTGATTTTTTACAACATGAAAAATGTATAACGGAATAAGGATAGGTGATTTATAGCGAAATTGTGGGCCTTTTAATTTGATATTATTAGATTTTAATAATGCCAAATTATTTCATAATTATCCTAATTTATTTGTTATTAATTTGTAAAGTATAAATATATAAATACATATTATTTCGGCATAATTATATATATATAATTATTAATTATTTTTCTTGTATAACATAATGTATTTTAATCTTGCAAAATTTATAATTGCCATATTTTGTATTTTCATAATTTCTAACACTTAAATGAATTTTATTTAAGCTTTTATACATTTTTCTTTCATTAGGGGCATTTTGGTCATTTTACTCTTATTGAGATTTTTAGTTTTACAAACTCTTCCCCCCTAAAAGAAAAATTCGTCCTCGAATTAGAAACATGAATACACTGAAATAGAACATACCAGATCATGGAAGAAAATTGAAAAGAAGTCCAATAGACTCCTCGTCCTCCAAAGTACTTTCAGCTCGGATGATTCCTCCAAAGGAATTTTGACAAAAGGGATCGTCATGTTCTTATGACTCTGTCCTGAGGGTCTAGAATAGACTCCAGCTTCTTCCGTGAAAGATAAAATCCTCACGGATCTGATCGAATGGATAAGAGACAACGAGTGAAGAGGAGGATACTAATAGAAACTCTGAGAATGATACATGAAACACATTGTGAACATGAGATAGCTGAGGAGGTAACGCAAACGATAGAAACCTCACATCGCTATCAAGAATCTCAAACGGTCCTATAAACGAGGACAAAGCTTGCCCTTGAATACCAACGCCTGACTCCACGTGTAGGTGATATTTTCAAGAAAACATGTTCACCCGGCTGGAACTCTAACGCTCTGCGATGTCTGTCGGCGTAACTCTTCTGACGAGTCTGAGCTTCCTTAAGCTTTTCCCTGGCGACGGCGACCTTTTCATTAGTCACCTCAATCATCTCCGGAACCCCAAGAAATAACGTATAGATTCGACCGACCGATCCCACAAAAGGAGCACGACATTCCTACCATACAACACTCGAAAGAGCGCATTTAATGCACGTCATGCCAACTGTATTGTAGGCAAACTCCACTAACATTATATTAGTTTTTCATCACCAAATTTCATCCCATTCTAAGCAATGAACGGCTAACATATCCTCTAATGTTTGAATCGTAAGCCTGACTAAACTTGAGCCTGGTTCCCCAAGCTTTCTGTAAACCTTTCCAGAAACGAGACGTGAAACGTGGATCCCTATCTGATACGATCGCTGATGGAGTAACCGGTAATCGAACAATTCTTGTTGGATACATTCGGCTAATTTACGAATGGGGTAATCCTTACTTAGGAAGAAAATGTGCCGATTTTAGTCAAGCGAGTCTACAACAACCAGATGCAATCGGCTTCCTCTGAGTCCGTGGTAACCCGGTAACAAAATCCATGGATATTTCGTCCCACTTCCAAACAGGAATCTCTAACGGTTGCAATAGCCCACTTGCACGTTGGTGTTCAATCTTAACCTGCTGACAGATTAAACACTTTGACACAAACGTAGCCACATCGCGCTTCATACCACTCCACCAAAAGTGTTGCTTGAGATCGTGGTACATCTTCGTCGAACCTGGATGGATTGAAAATGGAGAACTATGGGCCTCAGTCATCAAGGCTTCTCGAAGTGTAGGATCCTCTGGTACGCATAATTTAGTACCCTGCCATAAAATGCCATCGTCATCAACGCGAAACTCGGTCTGCTGATCAATATTCTGAATAATTGCCCAGATTTCTCCGTCATCCTTCTGAGCTGTCTTGATCTGTGAAATTAGGTTAGGCTCAACCCTCAGCACTGAGCCTAGAAACCACTCTGCCACGGAACACATAATTCGATATCCAAGACGCCAAGGTCACGAATAATCCCTTCTTCCACTTTGATACCAGCTATCATACCCGACTTCCTACTCAAAGCATCAGCCACCACATTTGCTTTACCCGGATGGTACTGAATGTTGGTGTCATAATCCTTCAATAACTCCAACCAACGCCTCTGTCTCATATTTAATTCTCGTCTGATTGTAATATATTTGAGACTCTTATAATCGTAAATAATCACTACGATTCGCCATAAAGATAGTGTCGCCCAATTTTTGAGAGCGAAGACAACAGGGCTCCCGGAGGCTTGCTAATTCCAGATCATGAGTAGGATAGTTAACCTCATAGGGCTTTAGTTGTCGTGAGGCATAGGCAATCACTTTCCCATGCTGCATGAGTACACACCCAAGACCCTTCTTAGAAGCATCACTGTAAATCTGAAATCCACCTGAACCAGATGGAAGAGTAAGAATAGGCGAGGAAACCAAACGTTGCTTAAGCTCTTCAAAGCTCTTTTCTCGCTCTTCATTCCATACAAACTTCTCACCTTTTCGCATAAGCTTGGTTAAGGGTAAGGCTAATCGTGAGAAACCCTCTACGAATCTGCGGTAATAACCTGCTAATCCAAGAAAACTCCGTACTTCGGTCACAGACGTCGGTCTTGCCATTTTGGTGATACCTCAACCTTCCGCTGGATCCATAATAATTCCTTCTGCAGAATCAAGTGACCCAGAAATGCCACTACTCAACCAAAATTCGCACTTGGAAAACTTGGCCATATAATTTCCTCCTGTCGTAAAATCGTAGAACAGTGCGGAGATGCTCCTCGTGTTCTTCTTTTAGACTTAGAGAAGCCAAGAATATCATCAATGAACACGATGACGAACTTGTCCAAGAATTCATGAAAAACTCGGTTCATCAAGTCCATAAATACAGCTGGAGCATTCGTGAGACCAAAAGGCATAACCAAGAATTCATAATGACCATAACGTGTGCGAAAAGCAGTCTTGGAAATGTCCTGCTCTTTCACTACCCCAAAAGAACTCGCAACTGATGGTAACCAGATCGTAAATCAATCTTGGAAAAATGTTTAGCGCCCTGAAGCTGATCAAATAAATCATCGATACGTGGAAGGGGATAACGATTACGAATGGTGATCTTGTTCAATTCACGGTAGTCGATACATAATCTCATGCTACCGTCCTTCTTCTTGACAAACAGAACCGGTGCACCCCATGGCGATACACTCGGGCGAATAAAACCTCGCTCCAACAACTCCTGTAACTGATCCTTCAACTCTTTTAACTCAATCGGTGCCATGCGATAAGGAGCTTTTAAGATAGGCTCAGCTCCGGGAATAAGCTCAATGTTAAACTCAACATCGCGAATAGGAGGTATTCCTGGAAGTTCTTCCGGAAATACGTCCTGAAATTCGGAAACAATCGGCTGATCATGAATAGAAGAAACGTCAAGAGTCCGTGACATGAATGGTAGCCAGAAAAACCTCACAGCCATGCCGACAGTAAGTACGTACTTTTAAAGCGGAAATGATCTTCATAGGTTTTCCCGGTAATGAACCATGATAAATAAATTCAGGAGCATGAATATCGCCGAATATAACACGACCGAGAATGACAGTCAATCGTAGCACGGTGTGCTGCTAACCAGTCTATACCCAGAATTATGTCAAATTCACACATATCCAAGGGAAGTGATTAGACTGAACGGAATCTTGTCATCAAACTATAGAGGAAGAATCTCTATATACAAGGGTAATTCGTGCGGAGTCTTCATAGTTGTGGATATACTAATACATGACAAGTAATTTAGGTGTCATAGTGAAAACTGAAGCAAACTTGGTAGATATCACAGAATGTGTCCGCACCCGTATCAAATAAAACAAACATAGCAACTCCGAATATAAATAATGCACCAGTGATGGTACCTGAAGTATTGGCGGCCTGATCCTGAGTAAGTGCAAAGACACGGCCTGATGCGTCTGGCTTCTTGTCAGCATGACCAGACGAACTAGCACCAGTGTTCTTCTTGCAGTCCCGCTGAAGATGACCAGCCTGGCCGCATTTGAAACAAGTACCAGCAGCACGACGACACTCCCTGGGTGTCCTACGTCACATGTGTTGCAAACAGGGTGAGTATAACCCTCAGAGGGTACCCTAGACTGCTGGGAACCTGATTCAATGATAGATCGTGAGACATGAACTTTGAGACATATAGAGAATAAACTTGTTATTTCAAATGATTTACCCGAGTTGGTAGATCGGTGGGATTGCTGACCTCTGTTCCTTTGGTCGCGTCCAGCACCAGAATTCCTGTACCATGTCGTGATGTAGATTCTATCATAATAGCAATAAAGACGCAAACGATTTAGATTTTGACCTTTGTTGTCACGAGAGTACTTGTTGTTATTGTTGTTACGGTAGTTACCACCACCGCCCTGCCTGTCAGATCCCTGACGGTCATTTTTCTGATCGTGACTCCGATAATTATTCTGCTGAGTGTCCGACTGATATCGGTCTCCACTCTTATGCCTGGAGAATAGTTGAATGGTACATATTATAAGGATAGGGAGGTAAAACATAGAATAAGGTCGCAAAACTTGATTACAGAAAGTTTACCTCTTGTCTGAACGTTCGGACCTATCATAGTCATCCCGGTCACGAAGGATCTCTAAGTTGCGTGCAGCATCCGCAACCTGAGCAACGTCTGTAAACTGTATACACATGACATGGTCAAGGATTGACTTATGAAGACCCCAACGAAAGTTCTTCGCCTGTTCTTCTGCAGTGCCAGCAGCCTGTCCAAGAAAACCAGCTAGGCGGAGGAAACGCTGCATGTACTCAGTACTATTTTCACTCGCCCTTTGGCGGATGGAATGGTACTCCCTCTTCAAGCGCTCTTGCTCGGCTCGAGGGAAAAACTGAAGAAAGAACAGCTCTTTGAAAGCTGCCCAAGTCAAAGTAAGGACCCACGCATCTCCTCCTTTGGCCTGCTTATAGGCCTTCCACCAAGCCAAAGCGTCACCCTCGAACTTATACACAGCCAATCTGGTCTTAAAAGCATCATTACAATCCATCACGTCGAAGATCTTCTCCATATGGGAGATCCAATTCTCAGCATCAACAGGGGCTACTGCCTTCTCGAACGAACGGGGTTTCTGCTTATTGAAGCGCTCAAGCCAAGTATGAATAGTGACTGGTGGAGGATTACTACCCGAAGCTACAGCACCAGTGCGGTACTCTTCGCGAACCTGATCGCGAATCTGTGGGAGCATGGCATCCACGGCTGCCTGAACGGCCGCAGCGAGTTCAACATCGGTACGAGTGTTCACCATCTGACATTTGCAAAAAGGGTTTAATGATTAAACGGTTAAAAGGTCAAAACGCGACAGAAGATAAACGTCGATTCTGAAGGAACCTAATGTCTACCCAATCCTCACAGGTCAAGTTTTAGAGCCTACAGGTCGAAACCTTTAGCTCTGATACCATAATTGTAACGACCCACTCCGGAAAGGAGGCCGAAACGTCATAATCATGGTGTCATATCAAAGCATAATAAAGGCATAAAGTCATAAATGATAACATAGGGGGGGGGGGGGGGGGAGAAGGAGAGGGGGGGGGGAGGGGGGTGGGAGGAGGGAAGAGGGGGGAGGAGGGTTAGGGGGGAGGGGAGGGGGGGAAATGTATAGGCAGAGAAGAGGGGGGAAGAGTGGGAGGGGGGGAGGGGGTAGGGGGGGGCGATGGGGAGGGGGGGGGGGGGGGGGGGGGGGGGGGGGGGGGGGGGGGAGGGGGGGAGGGGGGGGGAGGGAGGGGGAGGGGAGGGGTAGGGAGGGGGGAAGGGGGGGGGAGGTAAGAAAGGGGGGGGGGGGGGGGGGGCGGGAAAGGTGAGACACGTAGGGGTGGGGTCGTGGGTCAGGGGGCCGGCCGGGACGTGCGTGGGTGTCGTGGTGTGGTTGCTGGATCTGGTGCTCCGTCTTATGTTGTGGCGGGGTTGCGTGCACTCGTGCTGCTGACCCTTTTTTCGGACGTTGTCTTTCGGTGGGTCTGTTCTTTTTTTTCAGCCTCTTGTTTTTCCTTGCTGTCCGTGCGCCCGTATTTTTTCTCCTCCATAGTCGGTTCTTTTGGTTGTTCTTTTTATGTTTTTGCACTTTTTGGCCATTATATTTGATGCTTATCTTTTAGACTTTGTTTTGCTTTATTTGACCTCACGTTTTTGAGTCTTTTTTATCTGTTTTCGTTTTTTTTTGGGTTTTGTTTCCCTTTTTCTACGTGTTTTCTTCTTCGTCTCCTTTCTTTTTTTTCATTTTGTTGTCTTCCTTCTTTGCGTTGTGTTTTTTTTTTTTATCTTTTTAATCAGTCGCTTTTTTTTCCTCCTTTGTGTTCGTCCGTGCGTGTTCGTTGTGTCTCTTTCTCCGTTTTTGGGTCTTTTGTTACGTTCTTCTTTCTTTACCTTCTGCACCTTTGGTTTTCTTTTGTGTTCGTCGTTTATCGCTGGGTTGTCGTTTTTCGTCCTTGTCGTTTTCTTCTTTGCTAGCTTTTTCTTTTTTTCCTTTTCCTCTCTTATTCTCTGGGGATTTTTTTGTTTTGTACTTTTTTGTTGGCTCTCGTTTTGTTTTTCTCGTTTTTCGCTTTGTTTTCTTGTTTTTTTTGTTTCTCTTTTGTTGTTCGACCTTTGTTACGTTTTTTTTTTTTTGCTTTTTTTGTACATTCCCTGCTGTTTTCCTTGTTGTCTTTGGTTGTTTTTGGACCTTGTTTCCTCCTGCACTGGCATGGGTGGGTTGCCGTGCTTGGTGTTTTGTTCTCGTCACTTTTGTTTACTGTTTTGTTGTTTTTACCTCATGATTTTTCTCCGTCTTCTATTACTTTTGGTTTCTTCTTGTCACCGTCCATTCTTTGTTTTTTCTGTATGGTGTGAGTGTCTGTTTTTTTCTGTGCCACCTGTTGGTCCTCTTTCCCCTCTTTTTAGTTTTGCTTTTGCTTGGGCCCCGTTCTTTTTGTATTTCTTCCTTTTTTGCTATTTTTTTTTGTTTTCCTTGTTCGTCTTCTGGGTGTGTGTGTTCTGTAATGCTTTACTGGCCGGTTGTCTTTTTTGTTTGGGTTCCTTTGTTTTTCTCGCGGTCGGTTACTTTTCATTCTTTTCTTCTTTTTTGCCCGTTTTTCCCTGTCTCTTTGTTTTCTTTTTTTTTTTTTTCTTTTTGTTTCTTTTTTCTTCTTTGTCTGGTTTTTTTTTCTTTTCTTTCGTTTTCCTTGTCTGTCTATTTTGTCGGCACTTTTCTTTTTTGCGCTTTTCTTCTGTTGTGGTTTTACTCTTGTGCTTTTTACTCGCTTCTTTTTATTCCTGCCTTTGTCTTAAGCTACTGTTTTTTTCTGGGTTGTCTATTTAGCCGTAGGGGTGGTGTTTGTCCCCGGTGGACCGCCGCCTCAACCAATCGGCACCCCCATCTGCTCTCCCCTGCCTCCCGTCCCCGAAAGTCAACAGACGACATCATAGTGTCCACGATAGTCTCGCACCACAACTAAGTCTGCGAAACACTACCTGGCGCTACAAAATGTCCCATTTCCCCAACTCAACACACTCACCCAGCCCACTCTCCCTCACGATCCCTGCCGAATAAGAACGAAGAAAGCCAAAACGGCTTAGCAACACGCTCCGATAGAACGTGCTATACGACACCAATTGTCTTACTCCAGTCTGACTCCTTGCTGTAAATACAAAGTAGCGAAAGATCAAAGTGTCCTGAGGAAACCTGGAGACTGCGTCCATGAAATAGGAAATAACCATAGTAAAAGCAATGTAAATACGAAGTAAAGAATGTCATGAACGTATCATGGATAGCATATGACACATAAGATAAATAATGGAAATGCCCCGAGCTCATATAAACATACACGTCCATAATAATAATTCGTGCATACATGCATAAAGTACAGAAGAGGCCTGCCACAACATGTAAATTAGAGGGGTGACCTCTTTATAATAATATGGGTAGGTAGGGATCAGCCTCCAATGTGATGGGATGTAGAAGCACACCAACCAATCACCATGAACGTGTAAACATGAACACTATGGATGCACCCGATACCCCCGAATAATAAGGGCCAAACATGAAATATAAATCTGGTAACATGAAAATGGACGCCGCTTGAATCACTCTGCACGGGAAAAGATCGTGAACACAGGTGCCTCATGTGGCACGGTCATGGTACCCATTCCATAGGACTGAGTTGGGTAAGTCATGTAAATCATGGTCATGCGTATATATAGCTCGGGCAATAGAATAAGTCATGAAATCAAACATGTAAAGGATCATGGCAAAAGACATAAAATGGGGAAGCATAGCAGTTCTGGGGATGAATCATGAAAAGAAAGAATGTCCTTACTGAAAGGACGGAATGGACTAATTTTCGGTATGCATTTACTCAGTTTTAAGAAGCCTTGATTTATGTTTGTTGAAGCTAATTTTGGTGTTACTGTTTTTGTAGATGTATGTTCGAGACACTATTATTGTTGGGGTTGCTATGTCATGGTTGTGATCAAGTGGAGTGTTTCAGGGATGTGATCATTTGGACGTGGTCTTTCATGATGGCAAGTACTATTTCGAATTCTCATTTTTATTTTGTCACAATAATTTGTGTTTAAGGGTGTTTGGGAATAACTTACATGTGTATATATGTGTTTGAAAAAATAAAGTTTATAAGGAAAACAATCAATAACAATTATTGTTGTAATGTATTGGTTTTGTGTGACTGATAGTCTTTTTTGACTGTTTAATATTGCCTTATAAAGGTTTGATTTTGTGGTGTATGGATAGGATTCAGCAGGAATCTGATTTCTTTGTAGTACAAAGGGGAATTAGCCCAAAAATTGGATAGAGGTCAAGTTATTCTAGGGCGCCGATGGGTAACTCAAGTGCCCCTCGAACTGCGCGAAAGAGTCTTATTTCAAGAACAAACGTTGTTTACAAAGAAGATTCATTTTGGATTTACAACATATACTTTGTGCTCACACACAACTTTTTAACTTCTGTTTTCTCATATTCGATGAACATTTATTTCTTTTCGTTCTTAATGCATTTAGTAAATATGTTGTTATGTTTATAACTTATTTTCCTTAATTTTTACAACGATACTCACAAGGCAAACCACATCGGTATGACTATTATTAAAAGTCAAGGCCAAACGTTGTTTAAGGTTGGGTTGTTTCTTCAGCTGTTTTCTCTCATGATCAACTATATGTCGCTGTATCGAGGGTCAAAACCAAGAAGGGTTTGAAGGTTTTATGTTGTGATACAGACGGTAATTATACAAATTCTACGACCAACGTTGTGTATAAAGAAGTTTTATATCGAATTTGAATTGGTACATTATACTTTGTAAATGCGGATAGTTTATTAAGTTTTTTTTCCTCTTATCAGATTATCATTCATGTATTTTGTATTCGTTATTCACTCTATTATAACTTAACATTGTTCGTATTTCATTAAACGTTCCGTATAATTTAGCCAAGGATACTCACAAGTCATACCCGCCCATCGGGCGGGTTTTGCAACTAGTAAACATATATATAAAAATGTATAAAACGTAAAAAAAAGTATGAAAACGTACAAAAATATGAAAAACATATAATAACGTACACAAACGAAGAAAAGAATGTGTAAAAACACATACGAAAACAGATATCCTCGACTTTTACCAAAAGAAAAAACTTTAAAAAAGAGACAAAAACTTAAATATATTTATAAACTGAAACCCATCTAAACTCGCAACCTAAAACCATACCTGATCCGCCTATTTTACCACCGCTAATTTTAGAGATAAAATTTGAGAGTAACTAGGGTGCAAATATAAAAAAACTCTATGAAGAGTATAGTTTACCAGAGTTGAGATCAACATAGAACCAAAATTTAGCATAAACCCAATGAACAATTCTTAGCCACTTATTTTTTCATCAAAATAATAAAAACCCACTTTCCACATTTAAAAAAATCTTACAAACAGTAAATCGTCAAACGACAAAAATACACCATCGCGACGAGTATATTTTATCTTTCAGCAGACATCCACTTCGATATACTTTCAAAGAATTTATTTTTGATACCTAGGGAGTTGTAAAACTTGAAGTGAAGTTTTGCTACCTCATCAACCACTTCTAAATTGGTATAGAAGTACAACAACTTTTTCCTAAAGGACTGTACCTGATAATTCATAGCACGTCTGCATTAAATGATATCTCAACCACCCATTGGATGTCTGACGCGTGTACTAGGTTAACTTGTAAACCCTAATTCCTTTGCCTATAAAAGGAAATGGATATCGAGAGTAAATGTTTATCTCTTCTAATTAATGTGGTAAACATTGAGGAGTTTATTTATCTCTCAAACAAACTGAACGGTACTACTGAAAGCTGAAGCTTCAGTTTAGTCATAAGTACAACCAGTGTTGTATAGTGTTGTATAATGGAAATACTTTAGCTGAAAAACATGCATCTATATATGTGTTTGATTCTGAAGAGACGTGTGGCACCCCGTAAGAAATTAGATTTCTCTCTTCGTTAAGTAGAAGTTATGTACTACAAGTTTGCAAATTTTACCGTTAATCTCAACGATAAGTCATTTTATAATCGTCATGCATTACTCCTGGTCATGAAAAGTTTAATTAGCACGCGAATATCACCATTTTGCTCTTGTGTCTAAAAGGATATTTTAGAACGTGTAACGATAAAAACCATACTTATTTTACATTTGTGAAACGAAGCCGTTTACTCGTATCATTTTACAAAACCATCTACACTCAACACCCGTGACTAAATTCAAAAAAAAGAAGGAAAGAAGAGATGACGACTATACATTATTATGCACACTTACCTACTACCCCACTATTTCCTTACTTCTTTTCAAATCTTACAAAATGGATACGTCTCATCACCTGGTACCCTTCTCTCACTCACATGTCACAATAACTGATTCAAATTATCAACTGAGGTCAAGAATAATAGGCACCCATGAGGTCAATGATGGCAAATAGTTTCATAAAACATCATCATGACTAGATTCCCTAATAGTAAACACCAATAATACCATTTCTCATGCAAATGGAAAAGTTTCAGGAACCGAGTGATAAATTGAGTATAAATAAGGCCATGCATGCACGCTTTTAGCATATCTAAACCTTGAAAATAAGAAGTAAGCAATAAGGTTCGGGTCTAGGATTTTCGTGGGATTCACAAGACTAGGGACGCCGGGTTTTGAAAGGGAAGAAGCAAGAAAAGTTCGAGTTCCCTTGACACCATCACCTCTCTTCGCCGACTAGCAACACTTGGACCTTCGTAAGTCATTTTTGTAGCTTAACATTCATCATGCTATGTCACTTACCCTTGTAGTCTCACTCACGACCAAAAACCAAAAGCACGTCCGGCTTGGCAAGCTAGCTCTACAATTTCATACGTTTTCCCTTACGATATTAAATTTTGATGCATATTTATAGGTTTTTGGACTATATTTATACATTTTCATCCCGTAAAAACCGTAAAAAAAGGAAAGTATAAAACATATATATAAAAAAGGTATAAAACGTATAGAAAACGAAAAAAAAAGTATGAAAACGTACAAAAATGTATAAACGTATGAAAAACGAACACAAACGTCGAAAAAATGAATAAAAACACGCACGTAAAAAACGGATACCTCGACTTTTTAGGCTACCAAAAAGAGAAGTTTATACTTTTTTGTTCCGTTGTGGAGCAATTTCACATTATGTCCAAAAATCAAAAAAGTTTTGCTTTTGGTCCGTAAACACATAGTTTCGATCCACTTTTGGTCCATTTAATGTTGATTCCGTTAGTTTTGAACTTGTATGACGCGTTTATTAAGATGGCATTTTTTTCGCTATTCATTATAATAAATTAAAAAACCATGTGATCTCATCTTCCAATTCCTTTTTTTCTATTTCTACTCAACACAAACAAAACACGCATTTACATTTACCCATAGTTATTCAACTCTGTAAACATCAACACAAAGCAAAAAACAAAAAACAAAAACAAAAACCCACCCAGATCACCCACCGAGATACCGGAAACCTGACGCCCCCAATAAACAAAATGGTGCTATCCAGTATTCCAAAACCTCAGTTAAATGAATAGACCTATAAAGATCATTCCAAAACAACTTCCAAAAACCAGTAAGGTAAAAACGTTTTTTCATAAAAGCTAAAAACCAACTTGATACTTTTGATAAAGCGATCAAAGAAAAAACGACACTTAATATGCTTAATTAGGGAGATTTTGGTTTCATCAGTTTAAAGAAGCCTATGAGCGCATGCAAAACCTTTTGATAACCGATCTTAGAAAAATATTTAACTACATCTAAACTAGACTACACAAAGAGATTTTTGAAATGGAAACATATTTTGTGAAGAATTGAAACGAGGGTCGATGAATGTGTATGTATAAACAACAATACATTGATATTATTTTCAAAAACAAAATTTAGAAAAGTGAAAATGATCAACTCATCTAAGAAAACAAACTTGTGATCCCAAATTGAATGGTGTTTGACTAACTAAAAGGGTGTGGGGTTTTGTGTGGTTTAGAACTAGTTTACAAATTAAAATCCAAATAAAAAATTTATAAAATTTACAATAAACAAAAAAAAATTAAGATCTAAAAATAATAGTGAGTATATAATCTAGAGATATAATCCAAATAACTACCGAGGCAACAAGGTACTTAAGTTACAAGTAAATGAATATTGGCTACATACGAGTAGTTTACTATAGTGGAACGGACTAAATGCACAGCCTACCTAAACCAACACCACTCTTACCTCCCCGAATTACCCTAACACAAGAGTTTGTAAAACACTACAATAACATACTTTCTTCTTAACGATTTTTTATAATTGAGCTGCATATTTTTTACGGATATTTGGCCGTTATTAGATACAATATTTCATCCTTAAAAAACCGAAAAAAAAAGAAAGATATAACATTATATACAAAATAATGGTCGTTAAACGAGTGACAAAAACATAAAAAATATTATGAAACGTACAAAAATGTGAAAACATATAAAACTGTACACAAACGAATTAAAAAATGTATACAAAACACACGTACGAAAACGCATATATCCCTCGAATTATTACAAAAAAGAAAGAGTTTAGGTTACAAGTATTGGTTCTTTGTGGTTGTAGCAGATATCACTTTTTGGTCTAAAATTCAAAAAATTTTTGCTTTCCCGAAATCACACGAAATTATACGTACCACTTTTTAACCACTTATTTCCAATTTTTCTGTAGATTCCGTTAGTTAGACTATGTTTTGACCTAAATTAAGAGGGGCATTTTCATACTATTCATTTATTAACAGTAATTAAAAAACCATGTGATCTCATCTACCTATTTTCTTTTTCGATTTATCTACCCAACACCAAAAAAAAAAACACATTTACATATATCCACTCAACCATTTTAAACAACCTTTTAAACAAAAAAACACAAAACACATAAACGAAAAAACAAAAACCAAACCCACTCAGTCACCACCGTGTTAACCTGGAATCCACCTGAAAACAAGTTTTGACTTCCAACAAACACCAGTTTCTTTTTTCCCTAGTCATATACCCAAAAGCATAGTATATCACATACAAAATTCGACCACACCAAACTCTCGCCTATAATGTTTTTGCTATCTAATAAATTCCAAAAAAAAACAACCAGTTTCCTTATAGAATAATTGTGCAATACATAGCTTTATGTTCCAACACGTACATGCCTACAATGCTTAAACAGATATATCAAAGATTTCTACAACAAATCATTCAATAAAAAAAAACCAATGAAGTTGCAAAATCTGAAAATCATAAAACATCAGCGAAAGACTGAAACCATGAATAATTTGACATCATTTGGTCATTATCGAAAGAGATCGAAGCATAAATCTCACCAAAGGAAATCATATATGACATAAAAAGAAATAAAGAAAAGAGAGGGAATAAAGTCTTTTTTAGTGTTAAAACAGGGTATTTTTAGTCATTAAACATCATTTTTTTAGCAATGGTCAAATACTAACTACAACATAAATAGGAACCAAACGTTAGAACGAAACAATGGCGTTTCGGACCAAAAGCAAAACTTATTATAAGTGAAATTTTTTAGGACTAAAAGTGAAATCTTGCACACAACCGTACAAGGACCAAAACATTACTTAACTAAAAAAAGTTTGAAAATGCAACTTATTCTAAATTTATTTGGGTTAAACCTATGCAATAAAAGTGAAAAACAAAAAAATATGATCATTCCTGCATTTTAAATTTTTTTTGATTTGTGGAGGAGACGTTTTTTTGTTATTTTTTTTTTATTTTTTTATATTTTTTATTTTTAGAATATTTTAAAAATATTTTCGATTTTATTTTTTTTTTTTTTTTTTTTTTTTTTTTTTTTTTTTTTTTTTTTTTTATTCTCTCTGCAAATCCCTGGTAATTCTTTTCCCTTCCACCTGTTACACTACATAACAAAAAGATTCAAACAGCAATTGCCCGAAGAAACAATCAGATTTCGGTTAGAGATCTTTTTTAATATAAATAATATTCCCACACCACAATCGATTTGTCTCTGTTGCCCTAGTTACAGTTTGTTTCAGTAAAGCATATACAAAAAATAATGAAACCTGCTTTTCGTTTGGCACGTAGAAGGGTTGATGGAGACGGATTAAACGAAGCCGAGTCTGGGTCACATGACCATATACACAGCGTGATGAAGATTACTTGTAAAAATATTCTTATTCTTAACTTTAATTGTTTGTGTGTGTGACTCACAAGAAAGGTTTAGTTTATATATTAAAGGGAGCAAATTTAAGATTTTAAACAGGTTTTAATAGCCACTGCTATGACCATTATCTAAGGGGGTGTTTGTTTGGGCTTATGTGTGGGCTTATGAGCTTATTTGATTTCGGCTTATATATATCATAAGCCCCAATTTTCCAGCTTATTTTTGAGATTTGTGGTTTATTATGATAAGATAAACTTATATAAGCACATAGGTCTCAAAATAAGCCACAAAATTGGGGCTTATGAGATATAAGCCGAAATCAAATAAGCCCATAAGCCCACATATAAGCCGAAATTAATAACCCCATTCTTTGTTTAACTTTAAATTAATAGTATATTATTTGGAATTGGTTGTGTAATTGTGTACTGCCTTCCAACATCTATGCTTGCTGTGAATTTAAACTTATTTGTTTTGTATAACGTGTCAATATCACCTGTGTCAATACATGAAAGCTTCCATCTTATCTCCTTGAAAAATAAAATAAATACATGCTTCTTATTGTTTGGCTTTGGTTTGAAACAGTTGTTTGCTTTTTTTTGTTAAACAAGGTTGTTTGCAGCGGGTGCGGCATTTATTTTGCAGGCATGAAATGAATTTTTAACAATTATATGTTTTTCCCATAGAAAAGTATTACGTAACAATAAACTGAAAAATGACGTAAAGGAATACAAATATAGTGTTTAGTGGGCTTAGGGGTTAATTTTGTTATGTTACTAAACTTGAGAGATGTTAAAATATAATGCAGTGAGTAAAGTTATAATGTTTAATAAGTTTAGAGGTTAATTAGCTATTATTAATCTTAAGCTGGTGTAAAGTATAATGGTTAATAAAGTAAAAAATGGTTAATGAAGCTTAATTGAGAAGCCTATTGTAGTTAATGAAACTTCTAGATAGGGATGTATCGAATAATCTATCAACACAAAATAAAAAAAAAAATTTACTGTTCAAGAAACAGAACATATACCAAGTAGAAAACAAATAATTATTAACACAACTTTATGGTATCGACCTTATAATCGGTTGCGTAAAAGACATGCCTTATAGAATAGGATTGAGATACTTCTGTTTTCTGGGTGAATAGAAACACTGCTGTTTGAGAAAAAGAAATAAACAAATTGACTGCCATGTACCGGATTTTGGGTTCTTGTTTATTGTATTTCTCAATCAACTCACCCAACCTCATCTTTAAATTCAAACATTGTTCTCTATGTTAGATGTTTTATTTAGCCTAATATTCAATGTATCTCGTGTTTTCAGTTAATAAGTTTACATTGCACACCATTCACGAAACCCCGAGACTTATGTGCCAATTAGCCGTCCAGATGATGGCGGCAGGCTCTCTATGCAGTCAGTGAAGCTTTTAATCAACCACTTTCCAGTCAAATTTGATCCTTCGGTATCAATTTTTCGCTATCATATTAATGTCAGACGACTGTCAGATGACGAGTCTTCTGGTTCCAGACCAATACGAAAACCACTTTTGAGATTGATATATATCGAACAACAATAGCAAATAAGCCTTCCTCTTCGTTTCCGTTACACCGCACTGCATATGATGGTGGAAGCTACCTTTTCACCTTAAAGGCGTTGGAGGAACCATCATCTTCTTTTGCTGTGGATTTACATGGTCAGCGGTACACATGCATCTTTAGCGATGAACGTAAGTTAAACCTTTCAGACATGGCATCTCGTTGTGGTGTCGCTCCTTTTAGAGGCTTACAACAAATCTTAACGGCCGCTAAAATTGGGTTGGCATCTTTACTCCAGAGAGATGCCTTGCATGTCCCTTTTGACGAGTTGCAGGCTCTCAATGTAGTGATGAAGACCGGTCTTTTCGTGGAAAAGATCTCTGTTGGCAGAGGATATTACCCTACCGTAACGACCGTTAGAGAATACTACCCTCATTGTTGGTTTCGCACCCTTTTAGATGCTTAACAACAGAAGTCCTTAATGGCCCACACAAAATTGGTTTGGCTTTGTGTGGCATACCACTCCGCGGTACCTTTCCCGCAAGAAGATGTGTGTTATTGACTTCCTGATTGAGTACATTCCTGAAATTAAAGATCCTTCAGGCATTTCAAGATTTCGGGGCAAAGTACTTATGGCATTAAGAGGATTGAGGATGAGTGTGACTCATCGTCCTACAAAAGAGACATATATAGTATCTGGATTGACCGAAAGTATAGCGAACGACATCTGTTTCGAACTTAAAGATACTAGAGGGAAGAAAGAGCCAGAAGCTATATAACAATGCAGGCGTAATTATATTGAGAAATGGAAGCGGAACATAAGGCATTGAGTATTCCATGTTTGAAAAACTTGGCCGTGGGAAAAAAGCCAAACATGGTTCCCAGATGGCATACTGAGTGTTGTCTGTGTTGTAATGAAACAAGTTTATCCCAAAGAGTACTAGGTACGGAAGCTTCTAGAGTAATTGGAAGGAAGAGACCTCTTCTCACTCCTGATTGTACAGGATTGAGATATCAAGGGATGTCCATGATGAATAAGCGTATTTTGTTGTGGGGGCACAGGTAATTGCTATAGCTACTAATTTGAACTTCAGTTTTTTGGTATTTGTGGGGTTTTTATATGAAGAGCAATCGGTTGTTGGTTTCAGGTGATTCACCAATTGGGAATTCACAAAAGCATCATGGATAAATTCCCTATAGTAGAAGTGTAGACTTTAAATCAATTACACGTATGTTTGTAAAATGTTTTTTACTAGAGGTGGACAGCACGATAAACCTATTTACATCAAAAATTCTTGTCTACTCCTTCTCCTGGTCATGTTTGAACCAAATGGTGACTTTAATTAAATTGCATGTCAACGTTGTGCTGTATGCACCATGAGGTAAGTTAAGAACTAGTGGCAACAGTTTAGATTACAAATAATTAAACATAAGCCATGACATCATTCAAACAAATTAAAAAAAGCGGATCAAAAGCTGTTGCTTTACCGCACCATGCTCATCAAGAACCCTATCATATAGCGATTGAAACGAAATAAGCGAATGTTCCTCAAATTTAATTGTATTAAGCACAGAGATGGCTAACAAAAAAATGTAATATCCCTTTCATTAAATTCATGATAAGAGATTGTGAAAGGTATGAGGATACCAAATCTATATAAGCCATATAGATTGCTTGTACTGAACGATAATTGAGCTGTTAATTCTACTAGAATATCATGTAGAAAGTCCCCGAAAAGTCTCATCGTGTCCATTTTATTTTTAATATTGTTGCTCAACATTTGCAGTGCGAAAGTGCTAGAGAGTTTCAAAGTTGAGGTTGGTATAAACATGACAGAAGTGATTGGGCGAGATATGTGCACCGTCCTAAACCTGGAATTTGGTCACAACAAGCAACTATAGTTGGTTACCATGACTGGAATTGTTTAGTAGACGAACCCTGTATTTCTGTGGCAAGGCCGTGGCTAAGAGGAGTGCACTATAATCAATTGCAGTTGCGCAAGTGGCAAAACAAGCTTAAATTGATGAGATTTAATAAGACAGATAGGAGGGAAATCGATGTACTGCATAGAAATTCAATGGAAAATTCCGCTTTTATATGTTGCGTGAAACTGCATGAGTTGATCTGTCTAATTTTAAAGGAATTATCCGTGATCTCTATCATTGGATAATAGAGTGAGATCTCTGTAAAAATAGACATAGAAACCACTGCAATTAGTAATTGTGTTATGGCAGATAGAGGCAATGGTTATTGGGTTTCTAAAATGGGTTTCTGAAGTCAGAAAATGGCGCTGCTCACTCCAGAGATGTTTTTGACTAAAAAAATGCCAGCAAATAAGGCGAAGTATCAGTTTCATGCCAATTTTGTGCTAGAAGATCAAAAGTGAACCTTGGTTGTCATAAATTGAGAGAGGAACAATTATGGGATCGGCTTTTTTCCTCATATCAGTGACGAATGACAGATTCAATTTCAAGCGGAGCTAGAATTTGAGTCCACCCTGTTATGAAACGAAAGATCATCTTATTCGTCTACCCGCAGAGCCCTCTGTTGTCTTCATTGAATTCACCTACCAGCAACACAGTTACACATTGCTTCAGTGTCCTTACAAAGCCCCGCAAAGAAGACATTGTTGATTTTGGGAGGATTTGTGTTTTAGACTGGTAATTCATCAAAAATTGAACGGAAAGAAGCCACAGAAGATGTGGTGTTTCGTTATGGGATTGAGTGACGACACAGTAGAGATGATGTTATTCTGAAGAAGAGATGGGGGGCAAGACACAATCCTATATACTAGAAGTTACCGTCCTATGTGATCAACTATTTCGACGTTGCCAAGAAAACGTCACGCTATTCGATTATGTTATTAGTGGATTACCAGAGAGAGTTGGGTGAAATGTAGCCTCCGTGTACTATTGTGGACACTTTCGAATGTATCATGAGCTCTATTTCAGTTGTTTGACTTTTACCTTTGAGCCATTTAAAGGAGTCAACTGGAACAAGCAACCCACACTCAACTCCGAAATTTGGGATGAAAATGGTAGATATCCCTTCGAGTCCGATTGGGATGCAAAAGCTGATCTATGACCTTTCCTATTTATCTGCACGCTGCTCAAAGTCTGTTTCGTTGGTCACACCGGTGTACTACGCTCATCTCGCTGCATACAGGGGCCAGATGCTGCAAGAGGTCGCACGGCAAGCGCAATCGTCATCAAATTCCCTTAATGTTGCCGATCTCCTTAAAAATTCAATGAACTTCATTTAAGGTGAGTGGTTTGGGATGATGGGTTGACTTACTTTTCTAAAAATAAACCGACGTGCTATGTGGTTTTTGGGTAGTTATCCATAATTTTGATGGCGCAAGGATTTCTTATGTTTCTCCGAAAAATGATTTTTATAGGCCTAAGTAGTGTGTCTAAAAAAGATGAAAATTTTGATTGGTGAATATAGAGAGTGAGAGAATGGAGTGTTTTCGACACTTGTCAAAATATAGAATTGAATAGCCTAGCTTGATTGAGTAGGTTAATTTATGTATGTCTTTAACTCATAACTTTATTAGTTCCTTTAAAACCTTTGTCTATTATCATAAAAGTGTGTCTGGTTATTTAAATATTTCTGCATCCGTATGTTTGCAAAAGCCAGGGTTGGCATTACCTATTAACTACCCCCCAAATTTTGGTCGCAAGCTGAATAAGGGTCCCGGGGCGTTATACTTCAATAGTATCAATAATACAAGATATAAAAAGAACTACCCAAAAAGTCGTTTAAAAAACTGAAACATAGAATTCACAAAGTATTTTGTTTTAACATAATCCCTAAGCTTCAACTTGGTCCACACATATTTCAAAATACAAAGATTTCTCTAGGCCATAACAGAAAATACAAAATGTTATGCTACAAAAAACTTTTAAATGCATTAGATCCAAATCAAAACGCATCTAATGTATCACAAGCCCCTTGTGCTTAATGACCCCTGAAAAACATAGCTTTTAAAAACGTTTAACAGATAATATTGGTGAATTCATAGTTTGTTACATCGATATTTTTAGACCACAAAGAATTCACAAGTGATATGAATAATTGCAAACAGATACAGACATCATATAAATGTTAATTACGTTGCCCCCACGAAGTTCGACATGGTATACGTTCGTTTGCCCAGTGATAGCTAATCACCCGAACGGGGATGTCAATCCCAATAGATCTATTCATAACATTCGCGCTCACAATCCAGTAACTGACAGTTCATGATAATGGGCTCAACTAGGGTTATCGCTACTTAGGCAACACGTAATCATAATGTAAAACTTATCCACTTGTGTCCAATTATAAAACAGTGCATGTTTCTCACCCCAAAAACTTATAAAACAAATCATGTAAAACGTGGGGCTATGAACTCACCTTGAGTGAGCGAATATCAAGTGTATCACAGAAAATGCGTCACGGTAATGATCGAGTGCAACCTAATCCAATATAGGTCGTATAAGTACTAATCACATTGGGTAACTACTACCATATATAATTCTATATAGCTAATCACCATCTAATTGTTTTAGTGAAATCATATTTATAAAGTTAAAACGTTTATAAATATACCTTTGGTAAAAATGACATAACTTTCACGTTTCAAGTCCGTTTCTTGCGTTTCTTATGTCCACGCTTTCGTATTAAGACGAGTTATCAAAATTTGACGTTTTCATATTTTTAGTCCTCTGATGAACAGTGATTTTTACTGTTCATACCAGTTATAAACTTATTTTTATAACTTTAATTAACGTAAAACCCGTAAATGTCGTATTTTATTCGTTATAGCTCCGTTTTTAGCGATTCTTTCGAGTACGTCTTCGTTATTGAAAGTTCTATCAATTTATTGATGTTTTCAAAATATATGTTTCTGTCATGAATAGTAAATTTTACTGTTCATAGTTTATAAAATTACTTTTATAAACTTTAATTATCGTAAACGTCGTATTTTATTCGTTTTAGCTCCGTTTTTAGTAATTCTTTCGAGCACGTTCTCGTAATTGAAAGTTCTATTTATTTATGAGGTTTACAAAAATAAATGTTTCTGTCATGAACAGTAACTTTTATAAAAATAGTTTTATAAAAGTATTTTTATACATTTTAAGTATATAAACTCGCGTAATTCATAACTTCTTCGTTTTTAATTGAAAAATTACGTTTCTTATTGTTTTGGAATCCTAAAAATATGTGTGATTTAATAAAAATACCAAACCTTCTGTTTGTAGAATTTTTATAACAAGTTTTTATAAAAATTCTTTTATAACTCCGGTTATTATCGTAAAACTCGTAAACTACGTATCTTTTTCGTTATTAATCCGTTTTTCGAGTTTCTTACCTTTTTGGAATCGTCATGAGGTGTACTATCTTTCTAAAGTGTCAAACCTACTGTCTAAAACACGAAATCTAACAGCCCTTTTGAAATCTTTAGGTGTACTCATTTTTATAACTTGTTTTCTATACTTTTCAACTTAATAAATACCACAAGTTATCCAATACTTATTATATACTATGCCATATATATAATAGTGTCCATAGGTCCATAATTGTCCAAAAATGTCCAAGAAATCACAAGATCCATTTGCGTACACACTTATTTATATAAGAACTTTCATAAGTATACTTTAACTACTAGTTTATACATGAACTTTTTATACTTTAACAAACATGATACCATACTTATAATCTCATTATATCATGATATTATCAACTACATAACATATGAAAAAGTGTACAAAATGATGATCACAAGTAAAAACTCTTTTTACATGTTTAAAAGTCTTAAATGGTGATTTTTGCTATAAAGAACATATACACACATAAAATGATAAATGTAAAGACATAAAGGGTTTTAGGTAACCTTATGATGATGTATGATGATAACCAACATAATCTAAACCCTTGTTTAGATGAAAAACCAAAGCTTACAAGCTTAGAAAACCCTAATTCCAATAGAAACCCTAATCTTGCTTTTCTTGCTTCAATACTTGTAAACCTTTAACCAACCCTTGCAAACAACTTAATCTT
This sequence comes from Tanacetum coccineum, assembly GCA_026074375.1. Classification (NCBI taxonomy): domain Eukaryota; kingdom Viridiplantae; phylum Streptophyta; class Magnoliopsida; order Asterales; family Asteraceae; genus Tanacetum; species Tanacetum coccineum. Next base: position 13,567 of record BQNB010005087.1, on the reverse strand, counting down.
AGATATGATGTAGGTATGTGTGTATGGTCTTGGAAAATCAAACTATGAATTATATAAAAGAGGTGTTTGATGTCGTGGGTTTTGAAGGAAGAAAAGGGAGAGAAGTTAATTTTTTTCTTAAGTGTTTAAAGAGTGTATGATATATTTCTTACTACTTGCAAGACTTATAAGTGTAAAGGACTAGCCAAATGTGTCATAGTAAGTCCTAGACATGATGCGTAAAACATGGAAGGTCTTTGGTCAAGGTATGGTGTTCTTTTGAAATTGTCTTTTGGTTTAAATGGAGATGTGTTATACAAATACAATTTGCAAGATTTTATGATATTTTCTTGTATATATCACTTCAAATCCGGCCATAGATAGGTAAATATGATATTATTTTGTAAATTTTGGGTATTGGGTATAAATGTGGGTATTTGTTGAAGCGTAGAAAAGTTTTGGTGGTTCTCCGGGTATGCCTAAACGTATTTTATCGCGTACGTAAACCTTTATCGCAAACCAATAAAATAAAATGAGCAAAGTTAATAATTTTACTCAAAATAATTACGTAACACTTGCTTGATGTAAACATTTAATCGTTTGATGCCCGTTTACATTGAATGATCATTTTTAGCTTACGCGATTTAACTTAACGTTTACGATTTAAAAGCAAACGCGTACAATACTAAAAATACATAGTGAATTTATTGACGTCGCAAATGACCCTAAGACATGTGGTGTTATAGTTGTTGTGTTAAAGTGTTGTTTGTTGAAAGTGATTAAGACTAAGTATTGCAGGGGATTTTATAAAACTTGATTAAACTGAGAAAATAATTGAATATTTTGCGAGATTTTACAAATCAAAGAAAAAACCGTGAAATAATAATCCTTGATATTGAAAACATGGCAAAATCGGTTAACCAAAATTTATGTCAAAATCGGTTAAGGCAAATATCAATCTCAAAATCGGTAATCAAAAGATGGCAATTCCGGTTGACATTACAAATGTCAATTTCGGTTCACTCTTAAAGGCAATATTGGTTAACTCTAAGATGGCAATTCTGGTTATCCCTTAGTGTCAATTTCGGTTAATTATGAATGGCAATTGCGGTGGATTGAAAGTTGGCAATTTCGGTTAAGGGAAATGTCAATTCCGGTTAATGGAAATGTGGCAATTTCGGTTAGGGGAAAGTGTCAATTCCAGTTAATGGAAATGTGGCAATTTCGGCTAAGTGAAAGTGTCAATTTCGGCGAACTCAAAATGTCAACATCGGTGCCTTCAAAAAATCCGGAAAACCAACTTTTCAAATCGCTAAAAACCACACTTTTTGACGTTTTTAATCAAAACATTTTATACAACTAAGTATTACTAAGCTACTAGAACCATAAAAACACAAACTTGATGAAATTTAAACATCTAAATTTGAACACTTTTTGGTTTGAGCTCTAGAACACTAAACACACCCTTTTGATCTCAAAAACACACACAACATACTCAAAATCACCCCATGGAGACTGATACCAATTGTAGAATACTAGTTATCTTAACACAAACACAATCTAAGAGACTCCAGAGAGAGAAAGTACGGTTGGACACTTTAGAGAGAGAAAGGAGAGAATAAGGAAATGTAGCAATTTCAGTTAGGGGAAAGTGTCAATTCCAGTTAATGGAAATGGAGAGTATATATTCGTGTACATAGGCCGGCCTTCATGGGTTTACCATAAGCTTGGCCCGATAAGCTTACTAAGCTTCCAAATATTATCTACGAGCTACTGAACGAATATTTTTAGAAGTGACCGAGTCTTTTCTCCATTTCTAACAAAACCTACTAGACCTAACTTCATTTTCGTCAAGAACACAAATAAGACAAACTTTTTAAATATTGTAACGAGTTCAACCTATTTTCACTTATGTCAACTTTGCATGTTAATTTGGTCATAAACACTTAACAAAAAAACCTGGATGCATATACAATCATAAAAACAAATGTTTTTCAATATAAAGGTTCACAAAACAATGTGTAAACTATCATATTGCATTATACAAATCAAATTTTGGATATCCAAAATTTACGATAATGGATTTATGTTAGACCTGTTATTTTTGGAAAGTTATTTAAATTCGAAAATCCAAAATTTTGGATAACAGTTTTATACATCCGATATCCAAATATCTATAATTTTTTTGAAAACTTTTGTATCGGTTCCAAAACTAACATTTAATAAAATCCAACTTAAGATATATGAATATGAGTAAATAGCAGCAACTTAACTACTTCTTGATTTATTGAAACAATTGAAAATCAACCCCAAAATCTCCCTTGATTTCCTGCTAATACCTCCCACCATCCTCAAATCGTCTTTTAAGAGCTCATAACTGCTTCTCTTCCAACTCTATTTGGAGTCTATCGAATCTCAGAAGAACAGGGTCATTCACAACAAGAAACATATAATTGCCCTTGGATGTCATTAGGAACCTCTGGCCATCGGGTGGCCCATCAATGAGGTTATATTCCGGATTTAAATATATCCTCATATGTGGGTAACCAACCAGCTTTGTTGGTTTGCTAAACTAGACCTCTAGTGTAGCGTTTTCACCAACAAACAAAGTATGGTTACTGATGTTAAGTTCCAAATTAACATGAGTAACGTCAATAAAAGTTAATACATGTTGGTTACCGGTAATACGAATGAAACAGATAAAAAGGTAGCTGGAGACAAGAATGGTGAGGAGAAAAAGAATAACAAAACCCTTGAAATATCTTGACATGTTTGCCTGTGGACTTCAGCTATCCTAGATAATCATACACAAATACAATGAACATGTGCTTCAAATGAAAACGATAACACATTTCTTTGACAAAAAATACCGTAACAAAAAACACAAAGGGAAACATAAGGAAACACAATGCATAATAAAAACTAGAGTTTTTCAAATGGCGGTTTGGGTTAAAAAATTTATGTGTGAAGTCTCTAATATATAAACAAGATAGAATACCAGTCTTATGCTAAAAACAAGAATTAAGAACAAGTTATAACGAAATTACTGAAAGATATTTTTACAAGCATACTAGACCTAACTTCATTTTTGTTAAGAACTCAAATGAGACAAACTTTTTAAATATTGTAGCCAGTTCAACCTATTTTCAATAATGTCAACTTTGCATGTTAATTTAGTCATGAACTCTTAACAAAAAAAAACCTGGAAGTATAAACAATCATAAAAACAAATGTTTTTCAATATAAAGGTTCAAAACACATTGTGAAACTATCATATTGCATTATACAATGCAAATTTTGGATATTATCCAAAATTTTCCATAATGGCTTTATGCTAGACCCATTATTTTAGTTAAGTTATTTAAATTCGGATATCTAAAATTTGGGATAACAGTTTTATACATCCGATATCCAAATATCTATAATTTTTTTTGAAAACTTTTGTTTTAGTTCCAAAACTAACATTTCATAAAACCCAACTTAAGAGTTATGAATATGAGTGATTGGCAGCAACTTAACTAGTTCTTGATTTAATGAAACAATTGAATATCAACCCTAAAATCTCCCTTGATTTCCTGCCAATACCTCCCACCATCCTCAAATGGTCTCTTAAGAGCTGATAACTGCTTCTCTTCCAGCTCTATTTGGAGTCGATCGAATATTAGAAGAAGTTCATAACAGGAAACATATATTTGCCCTTCGATGTCTTTAGGAAGCTCTGGCCACTGGTTGGCCCATCAATGAGGTTATATTCTAGATTTAAATATATCCTCAGATGTGGGTAACCAACCAGCTTCGTTGGTTTGCTAAACTGGGCATCAAGTCTAGCATTTTCACCAACTAACAAAGTATGGTTACTGATGTCAAGTTCCAAATTGACATCAATTACGTCAATAAAAGTTAATACTGGTTGGTTATCGGTAATACAAATGCAACCGATAAAAAGGTAACTGGAGACAAGAATGGTGAGGAGAAAAATAACAAAACCCTTGAAATATATTGACATGTTTGCCTGCGGACTTCTACTATTCTGAATAATCATACATAAATACAATGAACATGTGCTTCAGATGAATACGATAACACGTTTCTTTGACAAAAAATACCGTAGCAAAAAACACAAAAGGAAACTCAAGGAAACAGTAAGAATAATAAAAACTAGCGGTTTTCAAACGGCGATTTAGGTTAAAAAATTTACATGTGAAGTCTCTAATATATAAAAAGATAGAATACCATTCTCACGCAAAAAACAAGAATGAAGAACAAGTTATAACAAAATTACAGGAAGATACATTTACAAACCTACTGGACCTAACTTCATTTTTTTCAAGAACTCAAATGAGACAAACTTTTTAATATTGGAGCCATTTCAACCTATTTTCACTTATGTCAACTTTGCATGTAAATTTAGTCATAAACTCTTAACAAAAAACCTAGAAGCATAAACAATCATAAAAACAAATGTTTTTCAATATAAAGGTTCAAAAAACATTGTGTAAACTATCATATTGCATTATACAATGCAAATTTTAGATATCTAAAATTTACGATAATGGCTTTATGTTAGACCTATTATTTTAGTTAAGTTATTTAAATTTGGATATCCAAATTTTTTAGATAACAATTTTATACATTCCATATCCAAATATCTATGATTTTTTTGAAAACTTTTGTATCAATTCCAAAACTGAAATTTCATAAAACCCAACTTAAGATTTATAAATATGAGTAAATAGCAGCAACTTAACTAGTTCTTGATTTAATGAAACAATTGAATATCAACCCTAAAATCTCCCTTGATTTCCTGCCAATACCTCCAACCATCCTCAAATCATCTCTTAAGAGCTGATAACTGCTTCTCTTCCAGCTCTATTTGGAGTCGATCGAATCTCAGAAGAACGTGGTCGTTCACAACAGGAAACATATATTTTCCCTTGGCTAGTCGCCGGTTGGCCCATCAGTAAGGTTATATTCCAGATTTAAATATATCCTCAGATATGGGTAACCAACCAGCTTTGTTGGTTTGCTAAACTACACATCCAGTGTAGTGTCTTCACTAACTAAAATAGTATGGTTACTGATGTCAAGTCTCAAATTGACACCAGTTACATCAATAAAAGTTAATACCGGTTGGTTATCGGTAATACGAATGAAACCAATAAAAAGGTAGATGGGGAAAAGAATGGTGAGGAGAAATAGAATAACCAAACCTTTGAAATATATTGACAATTTTTCCAGAGGACTTCCGTTATCCTAAATAATCATACACAATACCATGAACATGTGCTTCAGGTGAAAATGATAACACGTTTCTTTGAAAAAAAATACCGTAACAGAAAACAAATAGGGAAACTTAAGGAAACACTATCCATAATAAAAACTAGCGGTTTTCAAACGGTAGTTTGGGTTAAATTTTTTACGTGTGAAGTCTCTAATATATAAACAAGATGGAATACCAGTCTCATGCTGAAAACAAGAATTACGAACAAGTTATAACGAAATTACTAGAAGATATTTTTACAAACCTACTAGACCTAACTTCGTTTTTGTTAAGAACTCAAATGAGACAAACTTTTTAAATATTGTAACCAGTTCAACATATTTTCACTTATGTCAACTTTCCATGTTAATTTAGTCATAAACTCTTAACAAAAAACCTAGAAGCATACACAATCATAAAAACAAATGTTTTTCAATTTAAAGGTTCAAAAAACGTTGTGTAAACTATCATATTACATTATACAATGCTATTTTTGGATATCCAAAATTTGCGATAATGGCTTTATGTTAGACCTATTATTTTAGTTAAGTTATTTAAATTCGGATATCCAAAATTTTGGATAACAGTTTTATACATCCGATATCCAAATATCTATAATTTTTTTGAAAACTTTTATATCAGTTCCAAAACTGACATTTCATAAAATCCAACTTAAGATTTATGAATATGAGTAAATAGCAGCAACTCAACTAGTTTTTGATTTAATGAAACAATTGAATATCAACCCCAAAATCTCCCTTGATTTCCTGCCAATACCTCCCACCATCCTCAAATCGTCTCTTAAGAGCTGATAACTGCTTCTCTTCCAGCTCTATTTCGAGTCGATCGAATCTCAGAAGAACGGGGTCATTCACAACAGAAAACATATATTTTCCCTTGGATTTCACTAGGAAGCTCTGGCTGCCGGTTGGCCCATCAATGAGGTTATATTCCATATTAAATATATCCTCAGATGTGGGTAACAACCAACGTCGTTGGTTTGCTAAACTGGACATCCAGTATAGCGTTTTCGCCAACTAACGAAGTATGATTAATAATGTCAAGTTCCAAATTGATATCAGTTACGTCAATAAAAGTAAATACTGGTTGGTTATCGGTAATACAAATGCAACCGATAAAAAGATATCTGGAGACAAGAATGGTGGGGAGAAAAGAATAACGAAACCCTTGAAATATCTTGACATGTTTGCATGCGAACTCCCGCTACCCTAAATAATCATACACAAATACAATGAACATGTGCTTCAGGTGAAAATGACTATCCTTAATAATCATATACAAATACAATGAACATGTGCTTTAGGTGAAAACGATAACACGTTTCTTTGATAAAAAAAATACCGTAACAAGTAACACAAAAGGAAACTCAAGGAAACACTATGCATAATAAAACTAGCGGTTTTCAAACAACGGTTTGGGTTAAAATTTTCACATGTGAACTCTCTAATATATAAACAAGATAGAATACGAGTCTCAATCTCATGCTGAAAACAAGATTTAAGAACAAGTTATAACAAAATTACTGGAAGATATTTTTACAAACGTACTTGACCTAACTTCATTTTTGTCAAGAATTCAAATGAGACAAAAAATTTAAATATTTTAACCAGTTCAACCTATTTTCATTTATGTCAACTTTGCATGTTAATTTAGTCATAAACTCTTAACAAAAAACTTGGAAGCATACACAAGCGAAAAACAAATGTTTTTCAATATAAAGATTCTAAAAACATTATGTAAACTATCATATTGCATTATACAATGCAAATTTTGGATATCTAAAATTTGCAATAACGACTTTATGTTAGACCTTTATTTTAGTTAATATTTTTATTCGGATATCCAAATTTTGGATAACAATTTTATACATCTTCCAAATATCTATAATTTTTTTAAAAACTTTTGTAACAGTTCTAAAAATGACATTTCATAAAACCCAACTTAATATTTATAAATATGAGTAAATAGTAGCAACTCAACTAGTTCTTGATTTGATGAAACAATTGAATATCAACCCTAAAATCTCCATTAATTTCCTACCAATACCTCCCACCATCCTCAAATTGTTTCTTAAGAGCTAATAACTGCTTCTCTTCCAACTCTATTTGGAGTCGATCGAATCTTAGAAGAATGGGGTTGTTCACAACAGGGTACATATATTTTCCCTTAGATGTCATTAGGAATCTCTGGCCGCCGGTTGGCCCATCAATGAGGTTATATTCCAGATTTAAATATATCCCCAGATGTGGGTAACCAACCAGCTTCGTTCGTTTTGCTAAACTAGCCATCCAGTGTAGCGTTTTCACCAACTAACAAAGTATGGTTACTGATGTCAAGTTCCAAATTGACATCAGTTACGTTAATAAAAGTTAATACCAGCTGGTTATCGGTAATACGAATGCAACCGATAAAAAGTTAGCCGGAGACAAGATGGTGAGGAGAAAAAGAATAATAAAACCCTTGAAATATCTTGACATGTTTTCCTGCGGACTACCGCTATCCTAAATAATCATACACAAATACAATGAACATGTGCTTTTAGTGAAAACAATAACACATTTCTTTGACAAAAAAATACCGTAACAAAAACACAAAGGGAAACTCAAGGAAACACTATGCATAATAAAAACTAGCGGTTTTCAAACAGCGGTTTGGGTTAAAAAATTTACGTGTGAAGTGTCTAATATATAAACAAGATAGAAAATACTATTCTCATGTTGAAAACAAGAATTAAGAACAAGTTATAACAAAATTAATGGAAGATATTTTTACAAACCTACTAGACCTAACTTCATTTTTGTCAAGAACTCAAATGAGACAAACTTTTAAAATATTGTAACCAGTTAAACCTATTTTCACTTATGTCAACTTAGCATCTTAATTTAGTCATAAACTCTTAACAAAAAACCTAGAAGCATACACAATCATAAAACCAATTGTTTTTCAATATAAAGGTTTAAAAAACATTGTGTAAACTATCATATTGCATTATACAATGCAAATTTTGGATATCCAAAATTTGCGATAATGGCTTTATGTTAGACCTATTATTTTAGTTAAGTTATTTAAATTTGGATATCCAAAATTTTGGATAACAGTTTTATACATCCGATATCCAAATATCTATAATTTTTTTGAAAACTTTTGTATTAGTTCCAAAACTGACATTTCATAAAACCCAACTTAAGATTTTTGAATATGTGTAAATAGCAGCAACTCAACTAGTTCTTGATTTAATGAAACAATTGAATATTTCAACCCGAAAATCTCCCTTGATTTCCTTTGAATACCTCTCACCATCCTCAAATCGTCTATTAAGAGCTCATAACTACTTCTCTTCCCGCTCTATTTGGAGTCAATCGAATATCAAAAGAACAGGGTCGTTCACAACAGGAAACATATATTTCCCTTGGATGTCATTAGGAAGCTCTGGCCACTGATTGGCCTATCAATGAGGTTATATTCCATTACATGTTGGTAACCAACCAGCTTTGTTGGTTTCCTATACTCGACATCCATTGTAGCATTTTAACCAACTAACAAAGTATGGTTACTGATGTCAAGTTCCAAATTGACATCAGTTACGTGAATAGAAGTTAATACCGGTTGGTAATTGGTAATACGAATGCAACCTATAAAAAAGTAGTTGGAGACAATAATGGTAAGGAGAGAAATATTAACTAAACCCTTGAAATATATTGACATGTTTTCCTGTGGACTTCCGCAATCCTAAATAATCATACACAAATATAATGAACATGTACTTCAGGTGAAAACGATAACATGTTTTTTTGAAAAAAAATACCGTAACAAAAAACACATAGGGAAACTCAAGGAAACACTATGCATAATAAAAACTGGCGGTTTTCAAACAACGGTTTGGGTTAAAAAATTAACGTGTGAAGTCTCTAACATATAGACAAGATAGAATATCAGTCTCATGCTGAAAACAAGAATTAATAACAAGTTATAACAAAATTACTGAAAGATATTTTTACAAACCTACTAGACCTAACTTCATTTTTGTTAAGAACTCAAATGAGACCAACTTTATAAATATTATAATCAGTTCAACCTATTTTCACTTATGTCAACTTTGCTTGTTAATTTAGTCATAACTCTTAACAAAAAACCTGGAAGCATACACAATCATAAAAATAAATGTTTTTCAATATAAAGGTTCAAAAAACATTGTGTAAGCTATCATATTGCATTATACAATGCAAATTTTGGATATCCAAAATTTGCGATAATGGATTTATGTTAAACCTATTATTTTAGTTAAGTTATTTAAATTCGAATATCTAAAATTTTGGATAACAGTTTTATACATCCAATATCCAAATATCTATAACTTTTTTAAAAACTTTTGTATTAGTTCCAAAACTGACATTTCATAAAACCCAACATAAGATTTATGAATATGAGTAAATCGCAGCAACTCAACTAGTTCTTGATTTAATGAAGCAATTGAATATCAACCCCAAAATCTCCATTGATTTCCTACCAATACCTCCCCCCATCCTTAAATCTTCTCTTAAGAGCTAATAACTGCTTCTCTTACAGCTATATTTGGAGTTGATCGAATCTAAAAAGAACGAGGTTGTTCACAACACGAAACATATATTTGCCCTTGGATGTCATTAGGAAGCTTTGGCTGCCGGTTGGCCCATCAATGAGGTTATATTCCAGATTTAAATATATCCTCAGATGTGGGTAACACAATCATACAAACAAATGTTTTTAAATATAAAGGTTCAAAAAACATTGTGTAAACTATCATATTACATTATACAATGCACATTTTGGATATCCAAAATTTGCGATAATGGCTTTATGTTAGACCTATTATTTTAGTTAAGTTATTTAAATTAGGAAATCCAAATTTTTTAGATAACAGTTTTATACATCTGATGTCCAAATATCTATAATATTTTGAAATTTTTTGTATTAGTTCTAAAATAGACATTTCATAAAACCCAACTTAAGATTTATGAATATGAGTAAATAGCAGCAACTCAACTAGTTCTTCATTTAATGAAATGATTAAATTTTTTACTAATTGCATGTATGTAGTACATATTATAATTGTATAAAATAGATTCATAATAAACAAAATCAATATAAAAATTGAAAAAACATGTAAACTTACGTGACTTCAAAGTTCAAACCGAGCATTTGAAAAACATTTTTTGACAACACTCGTTAAAACGAACAGTTATGTAGTTTTGTCACTTGGATTGACTCATTTAGATTTACACAGGTGAAATTTTTGTTGACCCATCTAACTTATTCTCAAAACCCAATTAACCTGTTTCTTTAACTAGAAGATTTTTTTACAAACCCAATAGACCTAACTTTATTTTTGTCAAGAACTCAAATGAACTAGTAGGGCACCCACGCCTTGCAGCGGTTTCTAATTGAGCATGTTATCAAATCATGTTCTTTCTAAATACAACTATTGTGGGTGGTGAGAATGTAGATGCCAGTGTTTGTAAAATTGAAATATGATTTGGTAGGCGAAAATGTGTAGATTTTTACTAAGCATTAAGTAGCGTAGAAAATAGTGAGTGGCAACGTATTATGGCAACTTCTTTTGGGGAACAAATAAAATCTAACATTGTGAATGGGTAGAATGGCAACTCTTTAGGCGTTGAATGTGTTTTGTGTTCGTATGAATATCAAACTTCATTTGACATGGATTGAATTTCATATTAAGATGAATATCAACCTTTGAGGTTCTCCGGTTGTTTTCTTGCTCATGGTCGACAGGGGTGATTGTTTGTCGCACATAGAAGCAGTAATGGATAGTGTCAAATAATTTCTCAATTTTCAAGTCGTTTTTAGTTGCGGACTTCTATAAATAAACATTAGTGCTTATTTTAAAAGACGCTTACGGTTTTACTTGTAAAATAATAAAAATCTTTTAATAGAAACTAAAAAGTCAAAGGTGTTTTTGTTAAGAATGATGTTATACATATTATACTCCCTCTTGCGAAGTGATATAAATAGTATTGTATTTTAATCTTCGTGCTTTAATCACTATCAAGTTGGATCACGGTTTAATCACAATTCTTTTTGGTTAGCGAGAAAAAGCTAAACATTGTTTGATGATGATCCTTGATGAATGATCAGTATCAGTCAACAGACAGGCATACGAAGTTGGTGTTTTCCTACCAATCTAAACCTTTCAAAGAAATCACTATAAAATCTAACTCTTTTTTATTTTTTCATAATATTATTTTCAGCTTTCATAAACAAAAATCTAAAATTAATGTAGTAAATAAGGAGGAGGGTCAAAATATAATTTTGAGAGTGTAAAGATAATCAGCCTTTTTCTTATACTTTTAACAGTTTTTATTTTATTTTAGATAACTTATACATGAAACTTTAGATCATTCAATCAACTCAACATTTTTGACGCGATATGTTGAACACCAAAAAAGACTTGATCTTAATCATGCAACACGTTTTTCTAATTTAAAAAGCTATCCGAAATTTATAAGCTATAACTAGAAAATTTATAAACTATAACTAAAAAAGTTATCCGAAATTTACCTAGATGACATGACACGAGCAATAGAAGAACGTATTAGTTGAGTCATTCGTGATTAGATATGGATTATCATTAGCCTTTGTCACGAGTTGTACATTATTAGATAATTGATTCTCTTAGCTGTATGTATTATTTATGAGCCTATCCCATTATAGTCGATAGTTTCCTTGGAAAGTCCCAGGACTCATGTGTATGTAAAGTTGGCTCGTGAATGAATAAAGATCATGTGGATTAACATAAACTAATATGGTATCATAGCCTCCTAAAAAGATCCTCCCAAAACCCTAATTTTCATTCGACTGCATCTTCAGTCGACTGCTTTTCTCATTTTTTCCCTGCTTGCTTTCTATCAAACGCATAGCCACATGAAGGGAGAAACGCCTCCTCCAACATAGCCAAAACAACCAGTTGATAAAGCTTATTCAATAGCAAGAATCAAGGCGTGTATCCCTACCCCCTTGATTTTGATAAATTAAACTATAATTCTTGGAGCTTGTTGTTTCAATGTTTTTTCAAAACCTATAAAGTTCATCATCATCTTGCCGCCCCCTACTACAGCCGCATCTATGGTTGATCCTCTCTAAGACACTAATGATTCGCTGGTCCTCATGTGGATATACTCAACCATCTTTCCAAAACTCATGGAGATGATTGTTGATGTTGATTGTACCGCACATGGAGTTTGGAAAAGATTAAAGGATCTCTTTCACGACAATAAGGATGCTCATATCACTCAACTTGATAATGAGATCTGCAACATGTCAATTGGTAATTCATCCATCACTGATTTTTTACAACAAATAAAATCAAAAGCTGATCGCCTTGCCAATCTTGAATCCCCGATAAAAGATTCTAGCCTTATGACATATACTATCAACGGGATTCGTAGCAAGTATCCAGAAGTAGCTCGTGTCATTCGTCTCTGAGAAAAAGCTCTTACATTTAACGAGTTGCAGTCCATGATGCTCCTTGAAGAAAGTGACATGTCTCATCCATCGCATGGTAATTCACTTCTCCATCATACATCATCTTCTCCTATGGTCCTTGTTGCATCTACTTCAAACATTAATAAGGCCAAAACTATGAGAGTACTTCGGGTTTGGATGCTTGTCGTAATTTTCAACGTGGTTCTTGCACTTATGGAGCCCGTTGCAAGTTTGTTCATGGCGCCAATGATCTTAGACCGTGTCCCAATCTAACTCTTACTACCCAGTCGAATAATAATGTACAAGGTCGTAGCTCATAGAACCAAAATAATACCAATTCCAAAACCATTGTGCCACCAAACCTACGTGGTCAGCCCATCGTGGCTCCCTCTACCTCCCTTCATCCTATGTATTCGGTCTAGCCTATAATATAGGTTATGTGTATTTCAATACTGGGCTTGGTTCCTATCCTTGTGGCCTATTACCGCAACCAACCCAGGCACATTTGGCCTCAACCAATTTCAGCCCACAGTTAGCTTCAGCCCAACATACACTTGCTCATCATGCTTCCGCAGCCTAATAGTACCCCATTGGCCCACCTGGCCCAACTAGCTTCTACAGTCCTTCGGTTATACCACAGGCACAGACTCATCAATAGGTTCTTCCAAATTGTCCTATGTCATCAGCGTATCTTTATAACACCTCGTGTTTTAGGTCATTATATGACATTATTTAATCTACTAATTATTTTTAGGGTTTTATGCGTTTGCTTTTAAATCATAATCGTTAAGCTAAATCGCGTAGACTGAAAATGATCATACAATG